>APFE030134621.1:204438-254404 GCA_000404065.3 Pinus taeda
AATACCGAGGAGAGAATGAACCGTCGAATCACTACATATCGTGACCATCGGATTGTAAGTTACAAAATGTACAACGGTAAAGAAACACACTTTAGCTAACTCTATACCTAACTCTATACTAGACCAAGTTGAACTTAACTATTTCCTATGTGTCAGAATATCCTAACAACCCTAAAGCTAAAAATAGATGTAAAATTGCCTTTTAAAATGTTGTAATTTTGTAGTCAATCTGGGCCATTCATTAGGCGGAGATCTCATGGCAGAAGTGATGTTTAATTTAGGGTTTTTTTTTTTTTTTTCCCTAGAAGGAAACCCTTCACTATATACGAGGGAATTGTATTGCGTCTCTATATATCTGTATTCTTAGCGAGAAAGAGAGAGGAGATTGTGTGAGAGCGAAGAGAGAATTACAACGGATCTGCTGTAGGTTGTATCTCTTCATTTTTGCTGGATTATATAAAAGGAAGGACTATCTGTTTCTCCGTGGACGTAGCCCAAATTGGGTGAACCATGCATATCTATGTCTCTTGTTTTATGCGTTTTCTGTGTTTATATTTCTGCAATATATTTTGTGTTCCATTGCTCTGTAATATATAGTTTTTCTAACAAGGATGAAGGGATTTTGCATTGTTTTAGCCAGCTGCGCAGTTCTGGGAGGAAAAGTAGGTTTGGTGATTGCGTAGTTGCGTAGTTCAAGAGCTCAGGGTTTGAACTTGAGCTTAGAGATTGTGTAGTGCATAGTTGGGGCCACACTGGAGTGTTGGATTGCGCAATTCTAGGAGCCAAAGGACGGGCGTGAACACTGGAATTGCGCAGTGCACAGTCCGGGGAAGTAGGAATTGCGCATTGCGTAGTGTCAAGGGACAAGGATGCCACTTGAGGGTTGGAACTGTGCAGTGTGCAGTTGAGGAAGGCCGGGTGAGGCTAGGTTGTTGGGAATTTCCGAAAATTGGCTAAGTGTGGGACTGAAGATACTGATGTGAACAATGATATGACTTGACTGTGATCAAACAATTGAAACACTATGACTATACAACAACATAGATCATCTAGAACACGTTAACAACATATTTCCCTCAATGTGACAACTTTGCGATGACTTTACGACAAGTGCAACACTAAAGGTACACTTTGCGACGACCATGACGACACTTGTGTGAAAGTGCTTAAAACTTTGGAAATGAGTGCGATAGATGTCTTCATGGTAAGATCAGCTCATTTTCACAAAGATAACCTCTTAAAACCACCAAAACAAGCTTATGTACATTGTGTGACACTTAACATGCGAAGAGACGACAATTGCTAAAGTGTGAAAAACTCTTGCGATATGCGAATGACAGTGAAAGTAACACACGACAGAGAAAATACCACATGAAAATGACATTAATTAAAGTGAAAGAAAGAGAGATCGACAACTGAAAACATGAAAAAGACACTCAAGAAAACAAATGTGCACGGAAGTGACAGTTTGCAAAATCATCGAAATGGAAGTAAAAACACAGTTAGAATGTGAGAAATTGCTGTTGTCAGTGCGCATTGACTATTGACATGGATTGGACATCGCATAGACACAATATTGATGGACTGTGCTATGTTTGTTCAATATTGTGTAAAAGAATGCTATCATGCACTTGTTACGAATTGGGCATGTGTGAGCAAGTGAAAATGACACTTCTGATCCAAGAAGGGAGCTCAAAAGCATCAATTGACCAAGAAATGACTACGAAACGACTGATCGTAATATCTACCATAGGCTCCAAAATATGAGTGTATGCAAAATTTTGGAGGATATTTGTCCAATGACAATAGGTTCTTATCCGAGACATATTAAATCTTGTTTTAAGCCTATTCAAATAACCATTGAAGAGGAAATTGGAAGGACTTGTAAGAGATGTTAAATCTCATTCTTTGAGTAGAATAAAAAAGGTAGATTAAGGGCACCTTTTGAGGACACATTAGTGAGTGAGGAGGCACTATAGTATTAATGATATGAGGTATGTAATAAACTCCTTTTGCTATTGGCCTTTGTATTCTTGAAGATATTTATAGATTGCCTATTATAAGTCAGAGACATAGTAGTGTGGAAATTGAACATGACAAATGAACATACCTGAAGTTGTACATGGCTTAGAAGAAATAATAATGTTTGAAAGTTATTGTAATTGGGTCATTGTCCTTGGTATGACAGCCTAAGAGGTTTTTTTTTGGGTAAGGGTGGCATAGTAGTGCTAGGCAATAAAGTTGTAGCTTCCTTTAGGAGGTTGTCGTCTCCTTCCAAGGGGAGCTGGTAAACCTGGGGTTGTAGCCCTTCCAAGTGTAACTTATAAACCGAAATTTGTAGTTTCCCTCAAGAAATGATGTTATTGGTTAATGACTTATGATACTAAATTGTAAGAAAAAGTGAAATATTGATTCATCCCCCCTCTCAATATTTTCAACAATTGGTGTTAGAGCATGTTACTCTCTAATAGTCAAATCACTAGAGGGAAGATCGTGAACAAATATGGATCTTATGGAAAGCATCTCTTCAAGGTCAATTCTGGTATTTGATGGAAATTGTTATCCACTATGGAGCAATTGCATGGAAAACTACTTGAAGGCTTAGGAGTGGATGTTTGGCTCTCCATTGTAAATGGCTACAAAGCTCCTAAAAATCCTCCCACTAATTTTGATGAGAAGAAGTTGTTTGACTATAATTCAAGAGCTCTTCATGTCATCACAGACATTAAAGAATTTTTGAGGACTAAAATGGGTCTCAAAACAAAAATGTACAACCAAAATCAACTTTATAAGAACTAATATGATTCAGGATGATAATGTCAACAATGGGGGTTGATTCACCATTTTTGGAATAAAAAGGTAAAAATATTAAAAAATAAAAAAACCTTTTTGAATCGTATTTTCAACTTATCTCCCTACATTTTTACTCAAATTTTGAGCGTGAGTACTCGTTGGATGTATAATGATGGGGTCGAGGTTTTGGGGGTGATCCAAAATCCCATATCCCTAATAAATTGATCTTGAGGCCTATGGGTTATGGCCCACAAAGCCTATCGGAAATGCTTCTCTTTAGGTATTTTCCTTTAAACCGTGGACGGACACCACCTCCTTTTACAGTAGAAAAAACACATCCCAAAGGCCCAAAGTCTTCGTCTTATCAAATGGCGCAAGAACATCAGCACGGTGTGCTAGCTAGGTAAAATATGCAACAAAGGGTTTTTCATTGACAATGAACCTGCCAATCCTTGACTGGATCCACACTCGGGCAACATTGGTCTTTCTTCTTCCTATTCCATATGCCCGTCCTTTCTCGTCGACTTGTCTCATTCGTGCTTTAGCCATTTCTTCTTATCGTTGCTGCTCCAATTATCCTCGAATAGACTTCCTTTCCAACTCTTGCGCAACTTGTACAACTACCTGCCAATCACCATCAGGTTTAGCTTCTACACCCTCCTGGTCCGTGGCCCCTTCTTTCAACACTCCGTCCCTCAACTAATGTAATCATTGTTGTCTCAAATTAAAATCCACAAGTTGAATTCAATTGAATTCAATTTCGATCTCTGGTTCTTCTAAAATGGACCTGCACATTTTACTTGCCACTCCACATGACAATCTAGAATATAATAGTTTCTTCTATAATCTAATAATATCATTGGATCAGTAAACTTGTAACACAACATTAACTCATAAACTTGAACCTATAAACAATACACACACAAACATAAATTCACATAAGACGCATTTCCATTATATACAAACTCGATTACAATTTAAGGCATCTTAGCCTTAATCACGAAGTCTCCTGTAACTACATCGTATCCTCTTACTTACACTTTCCTCACACGCACAGGTTCTCTCTTTTTTGACGCATGAACGAATTCTTCCTTAATATCTCGTTATACATACATGGCAGTTTTAACTAAAATTTGTTCACTAACTAAATTTTGTTCATGGTTGGCCTGGTTGTCCACGTGTCTTCTTTCTCTAGTTTTTTTTTCATTAAGGTGCTCGGATGCTCCTCCATCAGATTCTCGAGGTACAAAAATTTACGACCTTCTGGTCATATGCTTTTCCTTGTCCTTAGCAATTCTACCCACTGTTTCACTTCTTCAGTGGAACTGCCTTCATGGTCTTCTGTGAGCTGCAACCAAACCTTTGCAATAGCAAGTCCTCCCTGCTACCAGATACCTTACCAAGCTTCTCTCCTGAGCTTAGTATTTCGGCATCTCTCTGGTTCTCTCCTCTTGAACCAATTGAGCACTCTTGCTCTAGGTTTGCTGTAATCTTCTCACCTTCACAAAATAAAATAAAAAATTACAAGCTTACATATCTTCAGAAAAACTGTACCTCTTCTTTCTTTGCATGCAAAAACTCCTTTCCACAGGAAATATTTTGCCTGCTCTGATACCACTTGATGGGGTCGAGATTTTGGGGGTGATCCAAAATCCCATTTCTCTAATAAATCGATCTTGAGGCTTGTGGGTTATGGCCCACAAAGCCTATCGAAAATGCTTCTCTTTAGGCATTTTCCTTTAAATCATGGATAGACACCACCTCCTTTTACAGTAGAAAAAACACATCCCAAAGGCCCAAAGTCTTCGTCTTATCAAATGGCGCAAGAACATTAGCACAATGTGCCAGCTGGGTAAAATATGCAACAAAGGGTTTTTCATTGACAATGAACTTGCAAATCCCTGACTGGATCCACACTCGAGCAACACTAGTCTTTCTTCTTCTTGTTCCATATGCACGTCCTTTCTCGTCTACTTGTCTCACTCGTGCTTTAGCCGTTTCTTCTTATCGTTGCTGCTCCAATTGTCCTCGAATAGATTTCCTTTCCAACTCTTGCGCAGCCTGTACAGCTACCTGCCAATCACCATCGGGTTTAACTTCTACACCCTCCTGGTCCGTGGCCCCTTCTTCCAACACTCTGTCCCTCAACTAATATAATAACTGTTGTCTCGAATTAAAATCCACAAGTTGAATTCAATTGAATTCAATTCCGATCTCTAGTTCTTCTAAAATGGACCTGCACATTTTACTTGCCGCTCCACATGACAATCTAGAATATAATAGTTTCTTCTATAATCTAATAATATCATTGGATTAGTAAACTCGTAACAAAGAATTAACTCATAAACCTGAACCTATAAACAATACACACACACACACACATAAATTCACATAAGACGCATTTCCATTATATACAAACTCGATTACAATTTAAGGCATCTCAGCCTTAATCACGAATTCTCCTGCAACTACATTGTATCCTGTTACTTACACTCTCCTCACATGCACAGGTTCTCTCTTTTTTGATGCACGAATGAATTCTTTCTTAATATCTCGTTATACATACATGGCAGTTTTAACTGAAATTTGTTCACTAACTGAATTTTGTTCACGGTTGGCTTGGTTGTCCACGTGTCTTCTTTATCTAATTTTTTTTTCATTAAGGTGCTCGGATGCTTCTGCATCATATAATTTAATTCCTCAGCTTTGGAGTACCCATGCTGCATACTTTCGATGAACCCTGTTACACAAAAAATGGAAAATACATGAAAAACATGATTTTTTCGTGTATTTCTCATTTTTTATGTAGCAGTGTCCATCGAAAGTATGCAACATATGTACTCCTTAGATGAAGAATTAAATTTTGCATCCAACGAGTGCTCCAGTATGAAATTCGAGTAAAATTGCAGGGTTGGATGCAGAGTTTAATTCCTCATCTAAGGAGTACACATGTTGAATATATATATATATATATATATATATATATATATTATATATATATATATATATATTTTTATTTTTATTTTTTTTTTTCTCTCTCTCTCAATTTGATGATGTAATGTAATCTTCTTTTATTATTTCTGCTATTACTTTATGATATTCCTTAAGAGGCCCATTTTAGACCTCAAAATTTCTCTAATATGGATTATCAAGAACCATTAAATCAAAGGTGAGGACATGCACCACAACCAAATAGGTTTGAGATAAAATTAAAATTGTTTATGAAGGTGTTGATAAGGTCAAACATGTTAAACTTCAAAAATATAGATCTCAGTTCGAAAATTTGAAAATGGATGAAAAATAAGATGTTGTGACTTATTTACTTAAACTAGATGAAGTTGTCAACTCTATCAGAGTATTAGGAGAAGAAATTAAAGATCCCTTGATAGTACAAAAGGTATTGAGATCCCTTCCTTTGAGATACGATGCCAAGGTATATGCCATACAAGAAACCAAGGACCTGACCAAGTTGACAATGGACAGATTACATAACACTCTTACAACATACAAAATGAGAATAGATACAAAATATAGACAATCAAACAAATAAGCAACCTTTAAATCCATAAAGAAGAGAAGAGGCAAATAAATCAAGGTCGAAGGAAATCTAGACGATGAATCAAATGTAGAAGAAGCAAATTTCATTAGGAATCTCAAAAGGGGAACCGAAAAGCAAAAAGCTAAGTTACCTTTTAAATGTTTCAATTTGGTAGAATCGGCCATTATCCTAAGAGATGTCCTTTTGGGGAAAATAAAAGCTTCCATAAGAAAAATAATTATTCTAAAGAAGACAACAATTCTTAAGATGAAGAGTGATACAAAAGAAGGGAATGCAAGAGAAGTTCTCTTAATAAAACAAAAAAAATCAAAATAATGGTAATGATGATGAAGATGTCATTGATTTAGATGAAGAAACATAAGAACCAAACATGAAAATAGATCCTTTTTGGAGACTCAGGAATGATTCAAAAACATAATAGGAAGATGAAGATCTTAAATAAAAATTGAAGAGTAATGAAAAAGAAAATGCCAAGCTTAGGAAAAAAAACTAGAGAATTGAAAAACCTACTTGCAAAATGTGATGAAGAAAATATCTCTTTAAAGGTCCATCTTGAAGAAGCAAAAAAATTCTACAAAGTAATGAATATATAGATAAAGAATAAATAATATTGTAATAAGCTTGAATAGGAAGTTGTATCATTAAGGGTTGAAGTTGATAAGCTCAATAAGAACTTGAACAGTTCAATAGTTTTGGATAAAAGTCTCCATTGTCAAATATCTCCAGGCAATAAAATAGGTCTTGGATATGAAGGTGCATCTTCAAGCAAAGAGTACACAAGCTCCAAGCCTTTGAAGCAAGCCTCTGAAGGAAGAAATTAAAAATGATTTTAAAAATATTGTTGATTGAGGAACTTCTGCTGATATTCCCATGAACATTCATTATGAAGAAGATCAACAATGGATTGAACCTACTCCAAGGAAAAACAACTTCAGAAGATCATCATACTCTCCCAGGTATGAAAATACATTTCTTGGTCTTACTACTCTTGCGGAAATTGTGGGCATAAAAAAATTCATTGTAGAATCAATACAAGATGCAATTATGCAAGTGTTGAAATTTGCCTGTCATTGATGTCAACCCAAGCAACAACTAGAAGCCCTTATGCAACTATTTTGTTTCAATTATGTGATTATCTGTCTCATTTTTCATTTTTGCATGTATCTAGAAATTCTAATTATTATTTTCTTTATTGCAAATTGAAAATAGTTACTTATCTTATAATTGTATAGTAAAACCCTTACAATAAATAGGAAATATATTCTATTAAGTCATTTTACCACATGTCTGCAGATTTCTCTCTGTAATACTCGAAGAAATATATTTCAATATTCTTTTTCATTTGCTTGCATGAAACATTCAGAGTACTTGCACACATTATAATAACACTTATGCTATATATAAAAACACATAGCATAGAACTAATAACAAAGTGTAGAGACCCAACCTTGACTCTTCTTCTTGGATGAGTCCCATCGAATTTTAATGAACTGCAAACTAGCATAAATTCAGTTCTCTTTTCTTTTTCCCTTTTTGTCCACTATTCCTCCTCTACTCTAGATATGCACCACATGAGTCTAACTGCAGTACAGGAGAGAATGAGCCTTTTTCAATATTTTATTGGTAGTTAGTAACGACCTCCTCCCTTATCCATTAAGTGGAAAGTAGTTTCTTTCTAATTAATGAGCTCCAGTCTCCCTTGTTTCCTAAGAAAACATCCTGTATTCCTGGTAGAGTTATTGATCAATAGTTTTTTCATAATTAAATAATCTAATCCTCAGATTAGATGCCTAGGTCTTACATCATCCAAAGGTTATTAAATCCAACCAATAGTTTGTAGTCCATAGTTTTCTCTTTAACCATTTGTAGTCTTAGAATTATTTTCTAGATTTTTATTAATAATTAAAAAAACATATTTACATACACTAACTATTAGTAACACAATACTGATAAACCAATCCCAATTAAGTCTTAAAGTTTGAACATCAACACTATTGACATCTACAATATTCACAAATAAAAGCTAATTTAGGGGATATCACATCCTCCCCCACTTAAGTTTGACACCATCCTGGTGTCGGCTCTAGACTTCAACCCAATCTTTGAATAAGGATGGATATGCCTCTTTATAAGAATTTCAAACTCCAAAGTTTCCTCCTTCAAGTTGAAGTGTTTCCACTGAATTTTGACTTGGGCTATGATTATATTCCAAAGCATGACTTCCCTTCGGTCTAGTATGCATAGAGGTTCTACCAAGAACTCTTCCTTCGATTCTACCTGTACAACATTAGGATCAATTATGTGAGCTGGATCATGCACATATTTTTTTGGATCATGTACATATGTTTTTAATAAAGACACATGAAACACATCATGAAATTTTACGCTTGCTGGTAGAGAAAGTTGATAAGCAATTGGACCTATCTTTTCTAACACTTCAAAGGGTCCACATATCTGGGTGACAACTTGACATAACTACCAAGTCTAAGAGTACTGTTCTTAGGTTTCAATTTCATATAAACGTGGTCACCAAAATTAACCTCTTTGTGAACTCGCTTTAAATTTGCATAACTGTTCTATCCTTAGTTGTCTTTAGATTCTGTTTCACCTGTTTGAATATTTCCTCCATTTCTCTCAACATATTTGGCCCTAAAACCAACCTGTCTTCATGATGATCCCAAATTAAAGGCACTTTACACCATCTCCCATACATTATTTCAAAAGGGCTCATCCTTAGGGAAGTTTGATAATTATTGTTGTAGGCAAATTCATCTAAATGCAAATAATCTTCCCGCTTAGTGGCCCTATCCATAACATACATTCACAACATGTCTTCTAGGATTTGTTTGGTCCGTTCTATTTGACCATCAGTTTGGGGATTATAAGCTGTACTAAAATTCAAGTTTTTACATATTCCTTCAAACAAAACTTTCCAAAACTTAGAGGTAAATTTCACATCACAATCTGAAATTACAGTCTTAGGCATACCATGTAGTCTAAATATTTCCTTCATGAATATCTTTACTATCTTAATGGCTTTGAAAGATTATTATTTTTTTTATTATTATTTTTTTTATTTTTTTATTTTTTTTATAAGCTTGGAAGGACTACATTTTCATCTTGTCCAATATATCACCCCAATCGGGGCGGGGATTTGAACTAGTGATTTCACATCAAGGAGTGCCTTAACAGAGCACCCAATCACCATTTATCCAAGACCCAATGGACGATTTGAAAGTTGACTTTATAGGTATGAAATGTGCTGCCTTACTAAGTTTTTCTACCACAACCATTATAGAGTCATGTTGTTTTTTGGTTTTTGGAAAAATAGTGATAAAATCCATGAATATTACCTCCCTCTTCCACTTTCGTATGGGTAAAGGCTGTAATAATTCAACCGAATGTTGATGGGAGGCTTTAACCTATTGACATTCTAAACATTTTTCTACATATTCTGCTATTTTTGACTTCATATTAGGCTAGTAGAAGTCATTCCTCAACATGGTTATTAGCTTCTAGTAGTCAAGATGTCCAACTACAGGATTTTTATGAAACTCATCAAGGATAAGGAGTTTTATGTTTTGATAGTTGGGTTTATAAATTCTATCTCTATACATCAACGAATCCTCTTCATTAATTGAAAAATCATTTTCTTCTTCATCTTGAGAATTTGATTTTTGATTTTTCTCCTTGATTGTGACATATTCTTCATCAAAATCTACAACTGTCCTTACTTCTTTAGTGAAATTTGTTTTCCAACTACTTGCAGAAATAACACAACTACTAAGATCATATTTTATTTTGTTTTCTTTTCCTTTAATGTGCATTATTTCAAAATCATACTCAGTAAGGAATGCCAACCATCAGGCTTTCCTAGCATTTAAGTTTGGTCGGTCAAAAAGATACTTAAGATTGATATTGTCATTTTTTAGTAGAATTCTCTTCCCTATAAGGTAGCGCATCCACATTTCAAGACATGAATAACAGATGCTAATTCTAGATCATGAGTTGCATAATTTTTTAAATGTTATTAATTTTTTCGAGATTCATAGCTTATTACATGACCTTCTTGCATTAATACTCCCCCCATCCCTTTTTTACAAGCATTTGTACAAACTAAAAAGTCTTTGTTGGGGTCATCTAGCTTTAAAAATTGCACCAGTAGTCAATAATCACTTTAGTTTTTCAAATATATCTCGACATTTTGATTCCACTTAAATTTAGTTCCATTCTTCTATAAAGAAGTGATTGGGTGAGCTAATTTGGAGAACCCCACTATAAAACTCCTATAATAACCCGTGATTGTCATGAAGAACCTGATGTTAGCCACATCCTTAGGCACTAGTCACTCCATAATGGCCTTTATCTTCTCTAGATCTACATAAATTCCATCATTATATATAACATGCCCTAAATAATTAATCTGTGTTTGGTAAAATGCACATTTGCTAAACTTAGCATGCAATTCATTTTCTCAAGTGTTTGGAAAACCATCTGTAAATGCTAAACATTTCCTCTTTGTTCTTAGAATAGACTAAAAATGTCATCAATAAACACAATGACAAATTCGTATAAAAATAGAGCGTGAGTACAATATTCATCAGACACATAAAAGATGTTAGTACATTAACGAGTCCGAAAAGAAGTATGATGAACACATCTATAGCGTGCCTTGAAAACTGTCTTAGGAATGTCTTCATCCTTGATCCTAATATAATGATATTTAGATCTTAAATGAATCTTTGAAAAGATAGTAGCTCCTTTGACCTAATCAAACATGTCATCAATCCTGGGTAATGGATACTCCTTCTTCAGTGTCATTTTGTTGATTTATTGGTAGTCTATGTTGAGTCTAAGGGTTCCATCCATCTTCACAAATAAGTCTGGTTCACCCCATGGTGACACACTGTGTTATCATAATTTTAGTGCCAATTTGTAAAAAATAGTGTTAAAGGGATGACAATTTCAATGTCAACGCCGATTTGTAAAAAAAACAATGTTAAAGTGTCGACAAATAAAATATCAATGCTATTGTAGATTTGAAAATAAAAATGTGCTGATAACCAAAGTAGCAATGCAAATTTGTGAAGATGACTAATTAAACGCTGACAGTTGGAGTATCAACGACAAATGTAAAATTCAAAAATTTTTATGTCGAAAACAAAGTGTTGACAGATTCCACGTCAGCAAAGAGCAGGCATTTGATCAAGCGAGCATTGGATAAACAAATGGTGACATGCTGTGTCATGATTTCACATTAGATTATTTTCGTCGTCAGAAGGTAATCATCATGGAAAACTAGTGGTGTAATTAATAATTTTTATGAATGATTGATTTACTGTCACATTTAATATCATGTTTTTGGATGATGGAAGTTATATTGTGCAGAGTTAAGAGTTGTGTAGAGTGTTACCCACCATTTTTTGGGTGATATCCCTAGGAGATATTTTTTTTCTCCATGATGGTCCTCAGCCAAAAGCCAACAACCCCTTGCAACCCCAGTTAGCTCATTGTGCCATTTCTCCGCCACTTGAGCTATCCATGTGGTCCCTCACCCATCTGTATTGATTGTATGTTTGAAGGTAGGACTCCCGAACCTAAAGGTATGTCTTGTCATTTTTTGATTGAGTAGTTTAACTTACTTATCATGGAGATTATTGGGTATGAATTAATGGGGGGTTTTGGCAAAAATAGTGGACTAGGTTTGTGCTCTTGTCCCTTATATCTCTATTATGGTCTCAATCTCAAATCCTTGTCCTGTGGGATCTCTTTTACTGACCTTTTAGCCTTCGGGCTGGTATTTCATGGGAAACCCTGATTTTGGATGTGTGGTCCCACTCCTTGATTCATACATATCATCCCCCTTACACTCATTATACTCCCTTTCGTCACTTCTCCCACCTGGGTCCACATTCCTCCACTGGGTCCACATAGGGTCAACCACCCCCACCCCTTGCCCCACATATTATGTTTGTCTTGGAATGACTCCCCAACAATTGATGTAACTAAAAAGAAAGGAAAAATAATAATTGGCCACATTCAATAGGGAATTGTACCACAAAATGAAAAATATGGTTGCGACAAACACATTTAGCGCGTGGGGAAAAACCATTACATGAGATCTTCCCCTTTCATGGCCATCACCCTGGTTCTTAGAGGCCCTTGACGAGTCTCCTTTATCATTTAGGAACCCATGATTTTCCCAACCCCTGGTGGGCGATGAACTATCCCACCTTAAAAGGGGGTACCCACTGCTATGCTTTGCACATCATGCTCTCATTCCTTTGAGCCTCGAGCAGTTATCCAAAGAAAATCATAAAAGGAAAAAGGCATATGAAGAAGGGTGGAAAAATTAAGGTTGGGGTAACTCATGTATCATGACTGCTCCCTCCTACACACCATTTACCCAAGTGTGGGTTTCCCTTTTATTAGCTACCCTTTTACCATGGCATGTGACCCAGGTTGTCCCCCTTCATCCCCTACTCTGTTCCATCACTTTATCACATGAAACCACCATTTGAAGGATGTAACATGAACACATCACCCTCTTTAGAAGTAGAAACCAACTAATAAGATGATTGGTTAACCCTTTTTGGAGCTTGGAGACATTGGCTCATCCCGAAGCCCACTATGGAAGGGCATGCCATTATGAAGTGCTCACTTATTTTCCATGATTTGTAAAATATTTTACTTAATTACTTTAATGAGTTGATATGCTAAAAGGTGTGGGGACACATTGGATCTTATGCAAGATTACAAATGGTCTCCATTTTGGGTTTGGTCTCCCTATACGGGGTCCTAACCCTCCAGAGGGCTACATTGGCACATGTATGGTGTGTGTAAAGAGCCATGGGCCTCCATAGCAGTAGAAAAAAAAATCCATGGATCCCCAAAGATGTTCAGATATTGCTCAAGGTTCACCTATTGGATGAGGAAGATGCACCTGGTTCACCATGCCCAACCGGCCCCATAATTGCACCATGTACTTAAAAGATGATCCAAGACCTATATGCTGATGTGGCATCATATACACCACCATTTGATCCCTTACAGATGGTCTACAAGCATCTTTGATCTATTTGGAGACCCATGAGGTTACTTATGTTCCCCCACATCCATTGGGAGCACCACATGTTTATTACTTGGAGAATAAGGGGCCAAACCCTTGTCCATTGCTTTTGGGAGTCCTATCTTACATTATGGCACCTATGGACTTCATTAGGCCTCCTCTAAGGCCCAATGACACATGTTATTGATCATTCAACCCTATTGATAGGTTTTACTCTTTTATTATTGATCTAGTTTGGTGGGTTTGTCACCTAAAAGTTGTTATTATGCACATTATTTTATTTGAGGGGTTCAATTAGGAAAAATTAGCTAAATTGAACTCATTAGAGATTGTATAAATATATGAGAGGTGGTTCATTCTTTCATGATCGCTTAGATTGGATCATATCTTCTTGTGATATTTTCTTTATCTTTTGAGGCTGAGACTTTTTGGATGAATTGATGAATTTCGATGTTTGGTTATTCTTCTTTATCTTGGAGCTTCTATGATTGGCATATCTTGGTCATTGGATATGTTATTCTTACATGTATGTGCTGTGCAATTCTATTTTGATTATTTATTTTTTTCATTCATGATATTGGGATTTTCGCTATTCTAGGGTTAATTTGATGTTTTTCTTGGAACGAAATTGTGGAAATTAAATATCTAAATTGTGTCGTATCATGATTGGGCCATATTTGAATGAATGCATTTTCCTAGAGACATCCTTGTCTTTACAAGTCACCAAATATTGTTGAACGAAGTATAAATGACCTTGAATCTACTTCCCTTAAGCCCTAATGCCCAACGAAGTTATCTTTTAGGCCTCCTTGACAAGTGGAAATCAATCCAAAATCTAAATATTCCATGACTCCATCTCTCCCAAAATAGAAATCACTGGTCCTCCTCTGGTGATATCTTTAAAGCTTATTTCTTTCACCTTCCCATCTTTTTCTAATCCTAGCCTACAATGTCACCTAGGGAATCAATTATCTCACAATATAGCCATCCAAATACTTCAATTTTTGGTCCAAAACTGTGCTGGTGTTTCCTAAAGAAGCTCTCCAAATTTCATGAGATTCTGATGATGGGATCTTGAGATATCGCAAGCCCTAGCTCGAAGACCAATCCTTGCCTTTGGTTTCCCTTAGGCTAAGAGCCTCACTGGGATCCTTTCATTTCCTTTCATTGAAAATTCATTCCTTGATCCCTTTCCCCTCCCTAATTAGGTCAATTATATCATTGGTTGTTAAATCCCATTCCCTTGACCTATCCAGGGGTCCTCTTGGTGCCGTGTCCTATCAAAGTTTCTTTTTCAAATACCACTTGAGAAACCAAGTTCCATAAGGATTTTAAGGATTAGGAATCTCATTTTCCATTCATATTCCTTAAACCTAGCCCTCAAATCCTCATCAACCCCTCCTAGAGAACCCTACAGCTTGCTTAAAAAGCAAGCAAGCCCTAATTTTGAGTTTCTCCTAGGAAAGGGTCATTGGAATCACTTTCTATCCATTTCATTGATCTACCCTTCATAGTTGATTCCCTATATATTGGGTCTCCTCCCATTGGTGAAAGTCCTTAAACAATAGGGATCTCTAGCTATGGTGACAATGGGCTATACTCCATTGTTTCTCTTGACCTAACAAGTGACCCTATAGGATGCCTACTAGTTTGAGTGGTAACACATGGTTAATCCATTTTATTATGTTATTCAACAAGGTTAACATCCCAAACATAATGACATAAACTCATCAATCAAAGGGAAAGGGTGCCAAAACATGTTTTATTTTCACTTGACGAAACTCTGTTTTTTATTGTAAAAAACAGTAACTTTGGTCGTAGATTACGAACAGTTGAAAAAGAATTAAAAAAAGAAGAGGCTTTTGTTGGTACTAGGCTCATTTAAGAAATCCTCTTTCAATGTTTACACAAATGTAATGGTTTGGAATATTACAAAGATTATTTGCAACCCATTTTTTCAGCTTTAAATATAAAATAATTTCTTGTTTTAGTCATCAACTTTGGGCGTAGTTTTCTAGAATTAAAAAATAATTTTCCAAATACGAAAGAGGCCTTTGTAAAAAATAGACCCATTAACAAAAACCTCTCTCGTGTTTTATACAAGTGTCACGGTTTGAGAGTTCAGAATGGATATTTGAAGCTTTTGTTTCAGGAATTCGCTGGAATTTTTTTTTTTTTGATATTTAGAAACACACCTAATCTACTTTTAGTTGGAGAGCCACCTCATCAATTTGACTTAGGGTTAGATATTATATCCTTTATTATTTTATTTAGTAAGTTATAGATAGATGAAGAGGTTTGAGATCCATTCTTTTTGTATCTTGAACCATTTATAAGCAGTCTATAAAGATGATCATTTCTATAATGTACAAGGCTGGACTTTGAAGAGAAAACCTATTGTAACCATGTGAATTTGATTAATAGAAGAACTTTTGGACATAATTACAAGGGTTTTGTTCCAAAGATTCATTTTTCAACATTTTTGGTTTGTTTCTTAGTGCTGTGTTCTTTCTTTGTTATTCATTGAGTGTCTAAGCTTCTCATCTGAATTCGTAAGTAGATGTAGAATTCAATTCACAGTGCTCTCTATTTTATATTCAGATATTCACCTTTTAGCTGATGAGTTAATTACAAAGTTCCTCATTATGATGCTCTATTTTTAAAGTTTTGAGAGTATTCCTCTTCTTTATTTCATGTTATAGATGATTAATGTCTAGATATTGCTGAAATACATGCCTTTGGAACACAAAATCCTTACAAACCAAGCTCCAGATATTCTTAACTCAGATTATTTGACTCCATTTCCCAATGGTTTCTTCCCATATTCTAACCAATTTTAGCAACTTCCACATTAATATGGCCATAAAGCGTTTAATAGACCTGCTACCATCGTGACCTAGGGTAGTTGATTTTGAGGAGAGACCCCCCTCTGGATTGAGGGGCCAACTTCAATTCCAAAGTGGTAAGAGGTTACCTTAGAGTTTTTCCATACAACCATGGTTTTCTCTAAGTGACATTTTGGCTCCGTTGTTGGGGAGATGAAAGCTTCAAGCAAATATCCCGGAAGAATGATAATGATCATATTTTACTTATGATTGTGAACAAAGGTCAAACACAAAGTGGTTGTGCATCATTTACCTAGCGACTCCATTTTCAGATTCCAGAAGTCGTAACTTTCATGGCAGCGCCACTGTCCTTAGAATTAAGAGTTTGAACTATAGAACCAATTGCCTAGTCAATCGAGATGACATGGTATGTTAAAATTCTTGTTTCTTTTGAAGGTTGTAAGGAATATTGAGACAATTTTGATGATGATCAGATTGATGCATCTTTCTCAAGGTCTTTACCTATGTATTTACATTCATGCAAATGCTCTTTTGAGGATAAGATATATTTTTTAGAAACATTCGCTGGAGAAATTGAGAAGGTTATTGAGGTCTTAAAGGTTCAAATACAATCCCATAATTCCCAATATCAGAATTAGTCCTTTGATTTTTGTTTTGTTTTTGTTTGCTGAAAAAAGAGGATATAATGTTGCCTTATGATTTTTTGATTGAGGAATGTTATGTTTTTGAGGATGAGTTTGAAAATTCACAACTAGAGAAATGGTGTGATAAAGAGAGCACATATGAACAATTGAAACAATATATTCTAATCACAAAATACATTGAACATCATCAAACAAAATATGACTTTTATGATCCCATAGCTATTTATATGGAGAATTGTTCTAGCTTGAATTTCCAACCATTTTCCACTGTGAGAAGCAGATCCATAATTAGTCGCCTTTTCCATTATATTGGCCATTCTTCATTAAGTTCAAGCACAGTCAAAAAGTCATACTATTTGAGCAACTAGTTGACTGGTTGCAATGACATTTTAGTGTCATTTGATTCAAAAGTTTTCCAGCAGCTTAGGATAGGTTGGTGTGCCAATAAGCTTAGCACTTTGAGAATGTTTTGTAATATCTTTCAGTTTCAGTTTTCAGCAGTTTCAAATTTCAGTTTGCAGCATGTATAATTCTAATTTCAATTTAGTTTGGATTACAGTTTGGTTTTTAGTTGTAGAATAAGTGTAGGTTACAAGTTGTAGTTGTTGAGTTGGGATCAACCCAATGGATCATGCCTCTGGTCTATAGGGGTTCTTGCTTCCATCTACGATCAACAACATCCCCGTGGAGCCAATTGTTATCACAATTTTAGTTATTGGTTTTGAGGCGCTAATAGTTTCAGTGTCAATGCCAATTTGTAAAAAACAATGTTAAAGCACTGACAATTTCAGTGTCATCGCTGATTTAAAAAAAAAACAGTGTTAAAGTGCTGACATATAAAATATCAACACTATTGTAGATTTGAAAACAAAAAAGAACTGACAACCAAAGTAGCAATGCAAGTATGTGAAGACGTCCAATTAAACGTTGACAGTTGGAGTATCATCGATAAATGTAAAATTCAAATTTTTTATGTCAAAAGCAAAGTGTTGAAAGATTCCATGTAGCAAAGGAGCAGGCATTTGATCAAGAGAGTGTTGGCTAAAAAAAATGTGACTTGTTGTGTCATGATTTCACATTGGATTATTTTTGTCGTCAGAAGGTAATCATCATGGTAAATTAGTGGTCTAATTAATCATTTTTATGAAATTTATTGTCACATTTAATCTCAAGTGTTTCTGGACAATGGAAGCTATATTGTACAGAGTTAACAATAGTGCAGTATTAATCCATTATATTATGTTATTCACCAACATTATTATCTCAAACATAATGACACAAACTCAACAATCAAAGGGAAAGGGTGCCAAAACATGTTTTGTTTTCACTCGAGAAAAAAATGTTTTACGTTGTTTTTTACTGTAAAACACAATAACTTTGGGTTCATATCCTGAATAGTTGTAAACAAAATTTTAAAAACCAAAAGATTTTTTTTGTTGGTAACAGACTCATTTAAAAAAACCTCTTTCAGTTTTTACACAACTATAATGGTTTGGAAGATTCAAAGGATTATTTGCAACCCATTTTTCCAGATTTAAATATTAAATAATTTCTTGTTTTAGTCATCAACTTTTGGTGTGGTTTTCGAGAAGTTGAAAAATATTTTTTCAAATATTAAAGTGAATTGTTTTGACAACGAACCCATCAACAAAAACTTCTCTCAGTTTTTACACAGGTGTCACGGTTTGAGAGTTTCGAAAGAATCTTTGAAGCCTATTTTTTAGGAATTCGCCATAATTGATTTTTTCTATATTTAGAAAAAAACCTAATCTACTTTTAGTTGGAGAGACACCTTATCAATTCGACTTGGGGTAAGACATTAACTCCTTTATTATGTGATTTATTAAGCTATAGATAGATAAAGAGGTTTGAGATTTAATATTTTTGTATCTTAAACAATTTATACGTAGTCTATAAAAACTGTTATTTATATAATGTATAGGGTTGGACTTTGAAGATAAAACCTATTGTAACCATGTGCATTTTATTAATAGAAGAATTTTGGATAGAAGTACAAGGGTTTTGTGCCAAAGATTCATTTTTCAACATTTGTGGTCTATTTCTTATTGTCGTGTTCTTTTTTTGTTATTCATTAAGTGTTTAAGCTTCTCGTGTGAATTAGTAAGTAGATGTAGAATTCATGTCACAATGCTCTATATCTTATATTCAAATATTCACCTTTCAATTGATGAGTTAAATCTCATTATGATGCTCTGTTTTTAAAGCTCCAAGTGTACTCCTCTTTTCCCTTTCATGATATAGATGATTAATGTCTAGCATGTTGCTGAAATACATGTCTTTGGAATACAAAATCCTTACAAACCAAGCTCCAAAGATTATTAAATTAGATTATTTAACTTCATTTCCTAATGGTTTCTTCCCATATTCCAACCATGTTTAGCAACTTCCACATTAATTTATCCATAGAGCGTTTAACAAACCTGCTACCACTGTGACCTAGGGTAGTTGAGTTTCAGGAGAGATCCCCCTCTAGATTGAGGGGCTAACTTCAATCCCAAAGTGGTTAGAGGTTACCTTAGAGTTCCCCCCGCCGCAACCAGGGTTTTCTTTGAGTGATAACACACTGGGTATTATATATTTCTTTTCTAACAGTTCTTATAACTACATTTTTAGTTCCAAAATTATGGAAAAATCATTTTGTACGGAGATTTAGATGTTGGGACTACTCCAGGTATAAAATATATGGTGAAATCTATGTCTCTTCGTGGAGGTAGCCTTGGGATTTCCTTCGGAAAAATGTCTTTATACTTTTCTAGGATGTATAATATTTTATTAAATGTTTTTTATTACTTTTGGAGTGATCTTCAATCTGAACTACATACAATCTACATCCTTTTTGAGCACATTTCTTTACCTCTAAGGAAAATATTTTCATTACTAAAATAGCTCTTGGAACCCATTTTACTATGCAAGTTACTCCTCATCATTTACACATAAAATATTTTTTCCAAAGAGTTTAAGACTACCCTATGTTGTTCTATCCAATACATTGCAATGAGAGTATCATATGATCCCAAAGGTAGAATAATCAAGTTAAGTTTATAGTGAAATCCATTTAAGTCTATTGAACAATATTTGCTAATCTCAGTAACCCTTCTTTTGGTTGTTGCAGCTAATTGCACTAACCAATTGAGACTGATTTTATTTCGTGAGTCTACATTTTTCATTTACAAAAAGGAGAAATATAACTCAAACTAGAGACAAGCAGTTAACACAGATACAATTTTTCTAAATATTTTACCTTGAATCTCTACCACGGTGGATTGATGGTCAGTCTGCCTATCATCCAACACTAAGTTAATCTTGAAATGTTACAGGAAATATTGTTTACTGTTGATGCCTCCTGTATATTACACACTGTTGCCTTCTTATTAAAAGGATTTTGTTGACAATTCCTCCACATATGATTTTCATTACAACCCCAACATTTAATTGGTGGCCTCTAAGATTCATTAATTTACTGATTCCTAGTTCTTGTTACTAGACCACTTCCTTGATTTAAATTTCTTTGTTGATTTATTCCTACTGTAATCCCCCCAAACACTTTTAGAAGTATTGGAAAATGTAGGTTTCTTAAATCCTTTCTTTTTATTGGACACCTAATCCTCAATGGGTTAGTGCGGAAGCTGAATAGACAAAAAGAAGTCCAAGAGACCTTGGGATGTGAAACCCAATGGTCAAACAATGTACTATAAATGTATATCAGTTGTTAATAAAAGAAGTATTCTCATGTTTTATCTTTCAGATTCCTTTGCTGCCCATGTGTGTTTAACATGGTATCAGAGCGGGCGATCTCCTGCCCTGCTCAAATTTGAGCCATTTGTTTTGTGGCCTCTATGTGCATATCAGTTATGAAATTTCTGTTCACTGTCCATAACACTCCATTAATTCACTGACAGTCAGAAATTTGATGCTTTTACTCTGTCGATTCCTTGGATTATCTCTTTGTTGTGCCTAATCGAAATTCATGCACATTTGCTATAACGTATTCTGCTTCCACTACCTTTGGTTGTTTCTCTTTTTGTCAGATCATTTTCCTTTTGGCTTCCTGTTGGTCTCACAAAAAAAAATAAAAATGGCCTTTGTTGATTCTCTTACTACTCAGCGCTCATTGTAGTAACTGTGCACTGAAATCAACACTATCTTTCATTGTTATTATCTGCATTAGATATCTGGCTTGCCCACATTGGCATTTCTTTGCTCAGAGCTGTTTGTTGCATTCCGACCTGCCCCTCCACGGTCGCTGCTCACCTCTGCCATATGCTGCCACTCCCTGTCAGCTCTATGTCTTCCATCTCCTCTGCCACTCAGACCTATTCTAAGTTTCGTTATTATTGAATGAATGCTCGTCTACGACAAAAGAAAAAGAGAGTGATACCAGGGTAGCTGCTCCACCACTCTTTTCCGGCAACAATGGGACTGATTTTAATTTCCACAGCGACAGGATAGGGATTCGACCATGGATCTCTGTCTCCAACTTAAAGAATCCCGCGACGGGAATGCTCCAAGGAATATGAATATGCTTGAGATATGCTTCGTTTAAATGCACGATTTACAATAGTGGTATTTGGTAGCACAAAAGGTTGCACTTGAAATTCAAAAAATTGAAACCAGGGCATGTGCGTTTCATTCCACACAAATGTCATTTAGTGGTTCTGGAGCGACATAGGGTGGCCTCTCATCTCCCCAAGGTGTCCACATTATACATTCTAGACATTTAATTCAATAGTCGTTATGCATTACAATCCGCGCATAAACCCATTCAGCGCCATAATCTTTGACAGTGCTCCACCGACTGGTTACAGAGTATAATGCTCCTCTGGCTCAAGGGGTTCAAACCATATAATTATCAGCTGGACATACTTATTGTTGGGTCGAGTTTTTCTTATGAGTAGAAAGGAATTGAGCTGCCTCCATCTGCTGACTGAATGAAGTAACATCTGCTGAGACAAATTTCTGCCAATAGAAATCGAGTTCTAGGGTCAAGAAGTCATGTTTCCTACTAATAGCTAAGGCCATTGTCATTTCTAATTGTTGGGCTTGCATTTCCTCCACAGAAAGCCACATTCTAGTTTCTGCCCCTCTCAATTTCGTGTGACTTGGACGTGGGGTCGGTGAAGAAGGAAACTTAGCAGCATACCATTGTTGGGGAGACGTATTATTTGGCTGAAGGTTCTCGTCACCTCAGCTTGTACATGAATCTCAATTAACCTTGGTGAGTCTGTGTGCTACTGCTATATGTGATGGGGACCCACCTTTGTGCATAAAAAGATAATGTGGGGACTATGAATTGTTAGCTATTTGCCTAATGGTTATTGGTAGGGTCCACACTATTCTTCCTTTTATTGCTGCATGTGCTTAGTGAAATTTTATACGACACCTGGACATATTTAATCCCTTCTAGAAGATATATCCACTGTTGGTGTAATTATTTAATTGGAGCTGGAACGAACTGGGTATGGGTGCATCTTTCAGAACTAAGTACACATGGGAGCTGAGTTAATTCCTCCTCTTAGCTGGAAAATATCTTCAAAGAAGTTACTGCTGAAATTAATTTCATGAAAGTATTATATTCTGGGCAGTGCCCACTATGAAGATTGTAATCTTGAGCCTCATTAATGACACTGCAGTACTAGGTTCCATCTATCTTTATTTTTCTATATAAACTTATGTCCAATCGAAATAAATGACTGTTCATTTAAAAAAATAAATAAAAGCCAGCAGATGAGATGAGTTTTGGGCATGAGTGATTATGAACATCATTGTGTAAATTCTGAACATATATTTCAGTGAAGAGTGAAGAAGTTTGTGGTTGCTACACTTGTTATTAGTATTATTTATGCTTGCTGGGTCTAAAGTTGAGCCAACAACAAGGAATGCACCTACAACATTTGATACACAAATTGTTTGATAAAATACTACAGTGGACCAAATCATACAAACTCAGGACTCTCTGTGGTTTTCTCTCAGTTATTCTGGTTTGGTTTCTTACGACGGACTATTGTTTTCTTTGAAGAAAGTGGCAAGTTTAGAGAATATTGAATTGTACCCTAGCCAAAGTATTTATATATGAGCATTCAAGTCCTGTCCATGACATGGTGTTATAATTGTTGAAGTTTTTATAGCCATCATTTCTGCTTTGAAAGTGAAGGAGTATTTGAAGGATCCAAGCAAGTTTGCAGTTGCTGCTCCCCCAGTTGTGGCACTAAAACTCATTATAGTCTCTGTCTAAATATATATGCATTGATTCCTTGATTCATTTGCTACACATTTATAAAGGATATTGCTGTGTACTGTGAGTGGGTATTACTTTTCTGCATTGAGTAGTAGTTGTGATTAGTTTTTAAGGTGTAAACCAGACATTGAAGAAAAAATGGCCAGAATCAGTGAAGTATTAGAGTTCCTTAAAAATCTGATATTGTCTACTAATCATGATACATTAAAAGTCAGCAAAGTTTGTCTCATAGACATTCAGGTCTGTCTACAAGATGCACAAGAGAAAATTGATTTTTTGCAGCTTGAAACTCCGTTACAGCAAGAAGAATTAAAACAGAGGAGTCATTCTGAACATGTTTCTGTTCAGAACATTTAGACTGCAACCCATCAGAAGCAAGTCAATAATGTTACAGTTGGTTCAGATTTAATACCCAATAAAGCAACAATTGTACATGTAGATGCAGAAACTTAGTCTGCACTTCCCAAGCCCATCATCAGACCTTGGGAACAACTTGTCCATAACAAGCACAAAACAGGTCTTGGATATGACAAGGACTTGTCCTTTCATATTCCAGACTACTCAAAGCCCATTCAGTTTCAGAGTGCTGGATTCATTCATGACAATTCACCTCCAGTTGTTCCAGATTCTGCCCCTCTTCCACAACAACAACAACAACAACAGTTTGTGAAATGCCAACACTGTGACCGAGTTGGCCATTTGAAAGATCACTGTTTTGATCTTCATCCATGTAAGCACTGTCATAAAACCACCCATTCTTCACACAGATGCTTCAGAAACAAATGTCCTGCAAGAACAAAGATTCATCTTGGATGGATCGCTTCTTGGCAATGGGCATCAACAACCAAGAAGATACTCCAATCACATGTCATAACTTGTTCCATAGTATTGAAAAGTCTTGCAGTTGAGTTTTCTCCATCATCTCACCTTGTATCTGATAAGGGGGAAATGATGGTCATATACAAGCTTCAAAGCCACATCAAGCGAGCCTCAGCCACAACTTGCCATACCAGATTTAGAATTGTAGCCAGAAACAAAGATGCCCCTGAGCATGCCTTTAGTTGGTAATCTGGGACACTTCCTCTAGCAAAAGACTTCAGCTTCTTGTCAGCTTCGGAAGAATTCCAGGAACAAAATTGGGGACACTTCCTCTAGTAGAAGACTTCATCTTCTTGCCAGTTTTGGAAGAGTTCTAGGAATTGCATTAAGCATTCTAGAGTTGTTGGTCATCCTTAAACCATCACAGGTTGAGACTTCCCTTTTTAGGTTGAAGTTCTTCCTTTTATGCGGGGTGAGACCTCCCTTTCATGGTTGAAGGTTTCCCTCTTCAAAACAATAGGAGCACTTCCTCTAGTAGAAGACTTCAGCTTTTTGCCAGTTTTGGAAGAGTTCTGGGAACTGCACTAAGCGTTCCAGTGTTGGTGGTCATCCTTAAACCACCACCCTTTATACCAACATTTCAGAGAGCATACTCAGCCTAGTGTTGCCATGCGTTTTTGCACATTTTGTATTACAACTCTCTTCTTGGACTCATACATAACTCTTCGGATTAAAGGGGGGAATGTTGGACACCTAATCCTCAATGGGTTAGTGTGGAAGCTGAATAGACAAAAAGAAGTCCAAGAGACCTTGGGATGTGAAACCCAACGGTCAAACAATGTACTATAAATGTATATCAGTTGTTAATAAAAGAAGTATTCTCATGTTTTATCCTTTAGATTCCTTTGCTGTCCGTGTGTGTTTAACACTTTTTAGCATTGTTTTTTTCGTTCTTCTTTGCCAAACAACTCTTAAAACTGTCACTTTTCTATGTATTCTTGGTGTAGCACAATTATGCTTTTATTATTGTTTCATCTTCTTTAAGATATGGCACATACCGCAATATTCTCATACATTTATTTACAAATTCATTCATTGTTAATTGAATCAATATTAACTCATGGAATTCCCTCTCTTTCTCATCGAAGTATCTCTATGTTAAACATTGTTGAAAAATGTGCAACAAGAAATGCTAAATTTAGAAAGTGCTAAAAATAGATCTGCTAAAAATAGCATGTCTAAAAATAGCAGTTTGGCCAATGAGCATTTTGGCCACCTTGGGTGAGAGGTGAAACTGCGAAAAATAGAATCTTCTAAAAATAGCATTTATGGGTCCCTTCCTATTTATAGCAGTCCCTGGTCTATCTATAAGAAGTAAATTCGAATTTGGTCCTACCAGCAGTTTAAAATATTAATTAATTAATCTCTATGAGTTAATTAGTTATGGAAAATTAAACTTGAAGTCTTTGTGAGATCATGCAATTATTTTCTCTCTTGATTTAGGAATTTATCCCTTGATTAAAGGAGATAAGGTTCAATTCTATATTGAGAGGATTAGTTGACTTAGTTTAATTTAGTCAAGTCCAGTTAGATTAATTTAACAAGTTGTTAAATTAATGAGTGATAGTTTGTTGATGCTTGCATGCATGTGACAACTATTATTTTCATATAACTGAGTATTCTCTCATGAATAACTGATGCATGGCAGTTCAGACAAAGACCTAGTTGAGATCAGATGAGGGACAATGTACTATCAGATGCTAGGGTATTTCTAGTAAGTATTCCTTGCATGAGGGATGAATCTATTTTCTTCTATTACTACGTAGTTGGACCTGAGGTGACAACAAGTATGATTAGGCCACTTTATAGCCTATATATTGAGGCCTAGGTAGTCCATGATTTTCATCTTCTGATTACAGAGAGAGTAGGATAGCTATTGAGCTGATTCTTTTTGTATGTTGTTGAGGATCTCCACTTGATTGATAATACAAGGTTGGGGTTTTATGTTGGTGCTTTCCCCAGTGATATATTCTGTGTAATGTGTGTTTGATTCCTTCTTATCAATTATATGTGTTCATGCTTGATGTTGCTCATGGTTGATTAGCTTCCGCAAAGTTTATGGTAGATGTAGATCTAGTATTATGCTTTAGTACATTGCATATATCAGTTTGATCTGCAGGTGAAATTTCTACATGATATCAGTGAGCTAGCTGATTTGTAGAGAAAATTCTACATGGTATCAGAGCACAGGTGATCAAGGAAGAACAATATACAAGAAGGAATTCAAAGGTTATTATTCGGGATATAGATCTCAAGTTCTTATCACATCTATTTCACAGATGGCATTCTATGGTTTGAGGCTTGAGTATGTCCTTGATGGTAGCTCAAACTATATAGCTTGGAAGGATCTCATGGAGGAAATATTAGAAGATAACGAGCTTAAGAAGGACTTCATTGATCAACAAGTCCCTAAGCTTACTGATGCTACTCAATTGGCAAAATGGAAGAAGTGTGTGGCTAGAGCTAGGAGAATTCTCTTGGAGGGAGTGCAAGATCACATTGTGTCGAGCCTCCATGGGAAGAAGACTCTGCATGCAATGTGGAAAACATTGAAAGATTTATATCATAATAGCAGTGATCAGAGCAAGCTGGCATTGAAGGAAAAACTTCAAAAGATCAAGTGTGAAAAGGATGAGACGATCTCTATGTATCTGACCAAGCTCATCACATGCAGGGATGAGCTTGCAAGTGTAGGGGTCGTGACAGCTGATGTTGATATGGTGAGTCTAGCACTCCTTGGCCTTCCTAAGAGCTGGCATAGCTACCAGGACTCAGTTAATGGAAGGGAGAAACTGCCAGATTGGGAACGACTAGCACCAGAGATAGTTCTTCATCCATGGAGGATGAGGAGAACTGTGCCTTAGCGAGTAAGGCAAAGAAGGGGAAGGAGAAGGTTTCTCTTTCTAAATCCAGTTCTTCCAATGGTGGGCAGAAGGTTGAAAAATCAAAAGTGCGATGCTTTCGTTGTCATGAGGTGGGCCATTATGCTGCAAATTGTCCACAGAGGAAATCCGAGAAGGGATCCGGGGAAGGATTTGAAGGTGAGGCACTTGCTTCACAGTTTGAATTGGATTTCACACTCTTCACATGCATGGTTTCATCCATGGTGGGAAGTTGTTGGTTTCTTGACAATGGAGCTTCTTTCCACATGACCGGCGACAAGAGTTTGCTCAGTACTTTGGAGGAGAAAGATCTCCAGATACTCATAGCGATGGGTAATGATGAAAAGTATAGTGTCTCAGGTGCAGACACTATTATTTTTTAGAGGGAGCATGGAGCTCGCCTTACCTTGACTGATGTCAAGTATATACCAGGACTGAAGAGAAACTTGGTGTCGATTGCGATGCTGGAAGATAGAGGCTATGATGTAGTCTTCAGTAAGGGAAAAGTTTTCCTTAGACACATCATCACTAGAAAGGTGAAGCAGATTGGTTCACGGGTCAAGAACCTGTATGCTCTTGATGTTCAAGATGCATGCAAAGCCTTGAGCATCAAGGCAACTGATGGAGACTTGGTGGTTGAGAGGGAGGGTATATTACCTCTCAACATGCAGCGCCAGAAGAAGTCTCAAACGATTGTGGAGGAGCCATGATTGGTGCAACAACTTTAGGAGGTTTTGGAGTAGCTACAACAAGATAAGCTGAGAGGAGATCGAGTAGAGACATCTACTCATGCAGAGACCTCTAGTAGGGGAAAACTTCGAGCCAGGTGGGTAGAGGGATCACATGCAACCATACCTCCAGGTAGGAGGTGGGGCGATATAGAGTGATTGTCCCAAGGAGGAGGGGCGGGATCCTTGAGGTACCCAACCTATTGGATGAGACCTTGCTACGAGAGCCCCGATGTGGAGTAGAGGAATTGACTGATTGGGTAGAGATAGATGCAGATGGAGTGGAAGAGAGAGCTACAATGCAGGAATCCTAGGACAACGTAGAGCATGCATGCTGCAACAATGTGAGAGGCACAAGTGTGTTGCACAGTGCAGGGTAGCATAGAGAAGGGTGCAATGGTGCGAGATACATGGAGATGTTGCAGTAGTGCAGATGTTAGAGAGGGAGCACTTGTTAGCAGTAGGTAGAGCTTCAACATTAGAGTATGTTCTAGGCCAACAAAGAGGTTAGTTGGGAGTGTTTTTGTTCCGAGAATTTCAGGAGCAATTGGACTGGGTAGATGTGTTGCATGCAGAACATTCCAGGGGTACAGGATCGGGTTCGAGAGGAAGCCTTTCTTGTTGAGAGGGGGTGTTGAAAAATGTGCAACAAGAAATGCTAAATTTAGAAAGTGCTAAAAATAGATCTGCTAAAACTAGCATGTCTAAAAATAACAGTTTGGCCAATGAGCATTTTGGCCACCTTGGGTGAGAGGTGAAACTGCTAAAAAAATAGAATCTTCTAAAAATAACATTTCTGGGTCCCTTCCTATTTATAGCAGTCCCTGGTCTATCTATAGGAAGTAAATTCGAATTTGGTCTTACAACAGTTTAAAATATTAATTAATTAATCTCTATGAGTTAATTAGTTATGGAAAATTAAACTTGAAGTCATTGTGAGATCATGCAATTATTTTCTCTCTTGATTTAGGAATTTATCCCTTGATTAAAGGAGATAAGGTTCAGTTCTATTGAGAGGATCAGTTGACTTAGTTTAACTTAGTCAAGTCCAGTTAGATTAATTTAACAAGTTGTTAAATTAATGAGTGATAGTTTGTTGATGCTTGCATGCATGTGACAACTATTATTTTCAGATAACTGAGTATTCTCTCATGAATAACTGATGCATGGCAGTTCAGACAAAGACCTAGTTGAGATCA
This sequence comes from Pinus taeda, assembly GCA_000404065.3. Classification (NCBI taxonomy): domain Eukaryota; kingdom Viridiplantae; phylum Streptophyta; class Pinopsida; order Pinales; family Pinaceae; genus Pinus; species Pinus taeda. The sequence continues at coordinate 233,294 of APFE030134621.1, forward strand.
GATGAGGGACAATGTACTATCAGATGTTAGGATATTTCTAGTAAGTATTCCTTGCATGAGGAAGGAATCTATTTTCTTCTATGACTACGTAGTTGGACTTGAGGTGGCAACATGTATGATTAGGCCAATTTACAACCTATATATTGAGGCCTAAGTAGTCCATGATTTTCATCTTCTGATTACAGAGAGAGCAGGATAGCTATTGAGCTAATTATTTTTGTATGTTGTTGAGGATATCCACTTGATTGATAATACAGGGTTGGGGTTTTATGCTGGTGCTTTCCCCAGTGATATATTCTGTGTAATGTGTGTTTGATTCCTTCTTATCAATTATATGTGTTCATGCTTGATGTTGCTCATGGTTGATTAGCTTCCGCAAAGTTTATGGTAGATGTAGATCTAGTATTATGCTTTAGTACATTGCATATATCAGTTTGATCTACAGGTGAAATTTCTAAATGATATTAGTGAGCTAGCTGATTTGTAGAGAAAATTCTACAAATACTTCTTCTTGAATTACTTCTTGAATAATTTCCGGGTCGAGTTTTGTCCTATAATTTTCTTTATTGCTTTGTTTTCTTCACACAAAAAAGCTACTTTTCCATTCAACTGGTATGTATCCAGTATGACTTTCAGGTTACTAGGGCAATTATAGACTTCGAAATATTTTGGCATGTAAAAAAACCAAGCTTTTGCCCCTTCTTCATATTCTCCGTCAAGATCTAGAGGTTTGATCTTTTTAAATTCACCCTTTTATTGGGATACAATTCTTTTCTTCTTAGACACATAGGTATTGCTCCTTGGATTTTGTTCTTTTTATTTCATTGTTAGACTTGGGCATTTGACTCTCACTAGAAGTTATTTGGAGACTCACTTCTAAACTTTTTCTTTTGATTTCTTTCAACTTTCGTACTACCTATGTTTTATTCTAACCTCTTGAGTATGTACCCATTTATGTCTTCTTGTTCATCCTTTTCTTTTGACAATTTTCCTTCATTAACTTTAACATTGTCTAAATATGCTCATAGACTACAAACCACTTGAAAAATTCCAGATTCATGGTTATTTTTTTTTCAATTTCTCCCCTCATCATTCTTTTCTCAAAATCATGTTCTCTACCCCCTTCAGGTGATCCTACCTAAGTCTACCTATTATTATCTTCAACTATTCCTCAATTTTCTTTATGGTAGTAGTTTTGTTTTATATATGTTACGCAAAAAATAATATTTTTCAGTTAATGATCTGAATGGAAATTGGCATCCACCCATGGTATTTATCCACTCATGAAATATATCCATGGTATTGTAAGTGGCATCCACCCATGGAATTTACCCATGGTATTGTAAGTGAGATCCTCCCATGGTATCTAACCACCCATGGAATTTACCTGTGGTATTATAACTAAAAAAAGACTATAAGTAACATGTCACATTTTGTAAAATGACATATTCTCCACTACAATGTAGCTTTTACAATTATTCTCTATTTTAATAAAAAAAAAATCTTGGTGGTTTTGTTTAATATGTGTTCTCCTATTTTCTTCTGTCATTTAAAATTTTCAGATCTTGGGGGCCTCCCCGCCTAATATCCATTTCAATTTTTTAGATCTTGGGGGCCTACTGCCAAGATTCAGATCAATGGTATCAGATTCAGGCTACGACTCTATGGGCATGAGGGTTTGACACATATTTCAGTTTCAAATTTTTGCAGCAATCTTCAAAAAACTTCATGCACATGCTATGACCTCAAAAAAGCATTTTCTTGGGCAAAGCGGAAATATTTGATTTATCTATTTATTTATATTTTATTTTTTGCAAGCCTTTTTTGGGCGCGAAGTTTGCAGATTAGATATGAAACTTTTGTTGCGAAATTCACAAAAACAAATAACATATCTAGATTCTTTGTGAAAAAATACCTAAATTAAAAAAAATCGACCGAATTAGAGTCCAAATGAGGGAGATATTGCTGATTAAAAATCAACTGTGTTGCAAAAAATTTTCTGGCGACAATTCGTAGACGATGTTCTCCTATCATTTTTTTTTTTGTAGAATTTTAGAAAAATAATTGTAGATTTGAGCTCATCTTGAAAAATAATCCAATTTCAAAAAAAAAATGGTCGAATCGGAGTTCAGATGAGGGAGACATCGCTGATTTAAAATCAACTATTTTATTTATTTATTTTTTTCCGAAATTTTGTGACAACGAGAGAGTTACATCACACATCTGAGTTTCCAACATGTCTAGATAGGGATTTCAACCACATGGGAAGATGCAAAATGGTCATTCCATTTCGAAAAACAGGTTATAATAAATATTCTGAGTTATATTGACAAAGTTATGCCCATTTTAAATTAGTTTTTATATCCGGAGAAACATTTGAAGTGGGTTCCCTTTGGAGATGTGCCCTCCCACCTCGATTTAGTAGGAACTTGCTTCACATTAATCAATTTCAACATAGCATCATCTGACTTGGATTCATTAGAGATGTGCCTTCTCACTCCAAACTATGTAGGCACCTGATACTTCATCAACAATCAACATCACAATTATGGGTCAATTGCACAAAATCCTTGTCATCGAAGGCCATTTTCTAGGCCGCACATTGTTAGTATCACAATTGGTCACAATCATTACAGGGTATCTCTATCGCCAGATCTTTGTTTGTCATGGTTATGGGCCATCTACAAATCCACACTTCATTGAAGTGCATTTGCTAGGCCACACACCGTCAATATCACAGTTGGTTACAAGTATTACAGGGTATCTCTATCCTTAGATCTTCATTCATCACGATTATGGGTTAATCACACAAAAACCTTCTCTTTAGTGGCTCTTCATATTCAACAAATACTTCTTAGGAGGGGACTTCATGCAATGGAGACCATTGCTTCTTAAGGAGGGAAGAATGATCCAAATGGAAATTGGCATCCACCCGTGGTATTTAACGACCCATGGTATTTATCCACTCATGAAATATACTCATGGTATTGTAAGTGGTATCCACCCAAGGTATTCATTCACCCAAGGTATTTATCCACCCATGGAATTTACCCATGGTATTGTTAGTGGCATCCACCCATGATATTCATTCGCCCTTGTTTTTTACCCATGGTATTGTAAGTAAGATCCACCCATGTTATCTACCCACCCATGGAATTTACCTGTGGTATTATAACTAAAAAGACACTATAAGTAATATGTCACATTTTGTAAAAGGACATATTGTCCACTACAATGTAGCTTTTACAATTATTCTCTATTTTAATAAAAAAGTTTATTGGTGGTTTTGTTTAATGTGTGTTCTCCTATTTTCTTTTGGCGTTTCAATTTTTCAGATCTTGGGTGCCTCCCCCCAAGGTTTGGATCAATTAAGACCCATAAAAGCCTAGTGCTGTAACCTACATCTTTGATACCACATGTAATGAACCTGAAAAACACACCTAATTTTTTTTTCTTCTTCTCGTTGTCTGAATTTTAGTACTCAAATAATACTCCAAGAAATTACATTTTAATACTTTGTTACAAGCTTATTTATTGACTAAATTTCTTTTTTGTAAAGGTTAGACCATACCTTGATCACTAAGTTTTAATATATGGCTAGCTCCTCCTATATTCCTACATTTATTATTATCTTTTTTTAAGACACTCTTTAGTCTATGAACTACGCCCATGTCTTATTGCAATACAACTACTTTCAAGATCTAAAATTGGTATTTTTAACCACCATTATTTTTCAACTTAACTATTGTCCTATGTACTTGTAATTCTCTTATGTCATCTTAAGTATCTTATACAAAGTTTATTTATGAATGGTTCTTACACAAGTTTGATCCGAGACTTGTATTGCACAATTACTATAGTAAAATACCATGGGATTAACCCATGTTCTTTTGGGTATTTAAACAAGTGTTTACTCCACTTTAATTCATCATCACATATATAACCAAGTTATATAAAATAGGGTCTTAACCCCCTTTAATTTATTCTCATTTATATAAGTCTTTTACTTAATGCTTCCCATAGTTCACACCATGATGATTCAAACCTCTAGGATTTACCGAGAATCAAACCTTATATTATTATGTACCACCGACATGCCACACATACTCTCGACATAATCCAAAATTATTTTATTTTACACTTGAGGTAACATATGAATCTAACATGTGGACTGCACTTGGCTTTGCAGAGCCAATCTATTAGTCCAAATTGCAACATCCCACTCGGTTTCACTTGGATTGCATTGTAGGGCGTGAACTTGGTAATCAATGGACAAGATCTAATGATGATATATATTAATGACACAAAACATTAGGGTTTAATTTTGGTCATATGACCTTCCCTCGGCCGCTTGGTTTGGCCATTACGCTCTTGGTCTTTTGACAAAGCTCCACTCTGCACTGCGACCAAATTTCTCATTCTTCCTTTCATTATTGCCTTGCAACCATTAAATTTTTTCATTCTCCAGGGTTAGTTCATTTACCTTTGGTAGAGGCTACGCTACAAATTTAATCTGAATTGGGTAAGTTGAAAAATACGAAGACGAATTTACGGTATTTTCCATTTTCTTCTGTCATTCACTTGTATTGTTAGTTTAATCCCTTATCTATTCTACATGATGCTTGCAAGATTTATGGGTAGGATGCCAAGACTCTGATCGATCTCTTTTGCAAGAAAAAAGCCTTCTTAGCTGACTAAAATTTTAGTTGAGCCTTTTTGCAGGGAATTGTCTTCATTTCTCTTTTAACGCCAGGAAATCTCTGGTTCTTGCTTCATTTCTTTTTCTTTTATATGACGTGTTTTGGTTTATTGTACAAACTAGGGTTTTAAACTAACCCTCTCTTTTGTAAACAAGATTCATGTCGATATGTAGAAACAACACTAGCCTTCTCTCGGCAAGAGTCTACTTCCACAATCAACCTTCTATTGGCAGGTTTTATTCTTCGGCAAGGTAAAATTTATCACTGCTATTTTCGAAGAGAAAACTCTTGATATTAATCTTGTGTTACCTAGATATATTCTTGGTTTTTTTTTGAGATTCAAGTTTGATAATCGAAATCCTAACATACCGTACCGTGGCCTATTTAGCCACGACAAAACCTTGGCATGAATATTTTGGTTATGGCCGTGGTTTTCAAATATTATGCTATAGCTATTTTTCTTATATAAGAATTCTACAAAATCGTAGGGTTTACACCCTACCGAAACTTATAAATTTCTGTATTTTTTTGTAACACCTTTAACCAAATTGTATTATGTTTCAGATAACCATATAGGTTCTCGTACATGGATTTATCCTTGGGTAAATAGGACACTGATCATTTTCTTGTTTCTTCGGTTAATATATATATACATTTTTTTTCATGTGGTTGACTCTTTTGTAGAAGATATTGACACCAGGGTTATGCTTTTTGTTAATCAATTACCATGGATGCTATGCAAACATTACCCTGAGAGGGATTATATGGTTTAAAGGAAAATCTGCCTTTGTAATTATTTCAAATGACCATGCCAGATGAAACCTTTGGTGAGTGGATAACATTACTATTGCATTTTGTCACATAGGTCATTTTTGAACCTTCTATATAATAACTACGTTATTTTGTAAAAACCATACTATGTGCCGAGTCTCTTCTTGATAATTAAAAAGAGAATTTTTATGTTAACTAAGGTTATGAACCTTCAGTCCATTAGTATTGCTTTCCTTTTAATTTATTAATGGGCCATAATCGACCATTTCAATTAGTCTCTAATTCTTTATAATTGACATTGTTTATTGAGTTTTTATTTTGACTATCTGAAGGGTTTAATCCCTTACTTACTATAACTTGTAATTTCATTCCTTTTCTCTATAATTAAGAAGCTATCTATATTCTTATCTGTTTATAATTTAGCCTTGTTTGACATAGGAGCATAACTCTAAATTCCATTCACTTAGAAGTATTAATCCAGTTCGGCTTCTTCACTAATGTATAGATTTAAGTTTTTAAATATAGTCTTGTTTTTATTGAAGTTTTATAGAAAGAAAGGACGCTACTAACACACTTTTACGGGAAAATTTGGCCCAAGCAAGCAAGCTACTTTTAACCTAGTAGATTAGAGTATGATTTACCTAGATGAGAGTGTGTGATTGTGAACAAGATCAAAGAGTCAAACCCTAATCTTTTCCTACACAAAAAAAATACATTCAACACTTGTACATGATAAGATGAAGATTAGAGGCTAAAACTTGGTATCCTTGCGGGTCGGCGGAGTCTCTTGGGTTTGATGCAGAGGAAGCCCACTTACACTTGTGTTAAATTGTAGCAAGAAAATGCTTCATTTGACTTGTGCCTTAGTCAAATGGAGAAATTCAAATTTCCACATAAGCATGATGACTTTAGTTGCAGTTGGTAGGAGTGACATAGAAAAGTCACTTAGTTAAATTAGCCAATTCGAGTTTGAGGACTAGAAGGTGTCGGAGATTAGGTGGTTTCAAATTTTCTTGGAAAGGAGACTAATTTTGCAATGTGGAAAAATCTCACAAATCTATTCCAAAGCAGTGGTGATACCAAGAAATTGGCACTGAGATATATGCTCAGGAACATTAGAATGGGAAAAAAGGAAACTGTTGTTCAATGCCTATCCAGATTCACTTAGGTTAGAGATAAACTTGGAGGAATAGGAGATAATGTGCCATCATTTGAACTTGTGAGCTTAGCACTCCATGGCCTTTCGAAGTCTTGGAACAACTATCATGGTTCAATTAATGGAAGAGACAAGCTCCCAAACTGGGAGATACTTTGGTCTAACTTGGTGCAGGAGGAGATCATAAGAAACACTAAATATGGTGTCACATCCAGAACTGATGAGGAAGAAAACTCTGCCTTGGCAAGAAAAGGAAAGAGGGTCAAGGGAAAGAAGGCCCAAGGTAAGGCATAATCCATCTAGAACCATGGCAAGAAGAAAGACCTTAGTAAAATCAAGTTTTTTCACTGGCATGAATATGGACAGTGTGCAACCAAGTGTCCACACAAAAAATCCACTAAGAAGCCCACAAGAGCAAAATGAGGAGATGCTTTCACATCACAATTTGAGTTGGATTTAACCCTCATTGCATGCATGACAGGTACTGTATGAGGCAATGTATGATACTTAGACTATGGTGCTTCATTTCATATGATAAGAAGTAGGGAGTTCTTTAGCAGCTTAGAGGAGAAGGACCTACAATTACACATAGAGCTTGGAAATGATGAAAGGTATAGTACCAAACGGATTGGCACTTTCACCTTTAAGAGGGAGCCAGGCTCCTATCTTCACCTAAAAAAAGTAATGTATGTGCCTGGTTTGAAGAAAAATTTAATTTCTGCTGCTGTACTTGAAGCTCAAGGATATGATGCGGTGTTCAGTAAGGGGAAGCTTATCTGAATCATGTTGCTACTGGACAAGTAAAACAAATTGGTGTTTAGGTTAAGAATCTCTACAAGCTAGAGGTGGATGCATGCGCTACATTGAGAAGTAAAACAGAACATGTTCAAGGCCGAGATGTTGGAGAGATCTTACATAGGCGCATGGGACACCTACACCATGGAGCTTTGAAATAATGCAACATATCACCACTAAACTTCCAAAATGCACCCTTGATCAACATTATGTGTGTAAGGGAAGCACTCTTGGAAAATATGTTAAATCCTCATTCCAAGGCCGAGATAGCATAGTTGAAACCATCTTGGAGTGAGTTCACTTAGATGTGTGTGGACCATTCTCTACAATCTCATTTTCAAACCACATGTATTATGTGATCTTTGTAGATAATTTTTCCCTTAAATGTTGGATCTATTTCATGAAGAAGAAAGATGAGGTTTATTTAAAGTTTGTTGAATTTAAAGCCTTAGTTGAAATGAGATTGGAAATAAAATTAAATCCTTGAGAGGTGATAATGGAGGAGAGCATGTGTGTAGTTCCTTCAAATAATTATGTGCCAAGGAGGGTATTAAAAGGGAGTTGACTGCACCCCACAACCTACAACGAAATGGGGTTGCAGAGAGGAAAAATAGAAGCATTGTAGGATATTCTAGAGCAATGTTGCATGACCAAGGATTTCCACTATACATGTGGGCAAAAGTATGCAATACAACTGTTTATTTATAGTACATGAGCCCTCACAAAATTATTGGAATGATCACAATTGAAGTGGATTTCTCTGGGAGGAATCCAAATGTCTCCCACTTTCGCATTTTTGGATCCATGGTCTATTGTCATGTCTCCAAAGATAGCAAGAAAAAGTTGGAGGCTAATGCAGAGAGGGGGGTAATTGTAGGATACACATAGACACCTCATATTTACCAGGTGTATATACCTTCACTCGAGATGATTGTGATGAGGAGAGATGTCATATTTGATGAGGAGAAGTCCATGAGAAGCTCTTTAGAATGAGATCTAAGCATTTCAGGCGAGAAGGAACTTCTAGCTCCAAAGGAGGAGCCTCAATCAAATTTACAAGATGTTGTGGAGCAGCTGCATGTGGAGGAGTAGAGAATAGGTCAAGTGGAGGAACCCACTCATACAAAGCCTTCCAGAGAAGGGAGGAAGAGGATTAGGGAGGCAAACAAATTGGTGCAAGATGCTCAAGAGCATGTTGGAGCTCATAACTCCTTTTGTAGATAGAGGAGATCATCATACATATATACAAGATATATGGAACTCATGTCATAATTGATTGATTTTGAGCCATCTTCCTTTGAAGAGGAACTTTCCTAACAGGTGTGGTTAGCTGCCATTGTGGAGAAGTATGACCCATCATGAAGAATGATTCTTGGGAGGTTATTCCTAAACCTAAGGACAAATCAATTATTCGTTCCAGGTGGGTGTATAAGGTGAAACATGTAACTGATGGCAGTGTTGAGAAGTACAAGGCCATATTGGCGGCCAAAGGCTTCTCAAAGGTGGATGGGATTGATTATTAGGAGACATTTTCCCCTATTGAAAGGTACTCAACTATGAGGACCACACTTGCATTGGCAACACAGATGGGGTGGAAGATCCACCAAATGGATGTTAAGACTAACTTCCTCAATGGAGTGGCTAAGGAAGAGATATGCATTAAGCATCCTAAGGGGTTTGAGACATTTGACAGGGAGACACATGTGTGTATACTCGAGATACCTCTATGGTGTCATGCAGACACTTGTACTTGGTACACTCAGATTCTTATCTCAGTGGATTAGGATTCACTAAGAGTGAAACATATGCCAATATCTACTACGTTATGGTAGATGGTTGTTTGCTCAACTTAGTCTAGTATGTAGATGATTTGATACTGATAGGAGATGAGAGGTTGATCCAGTCTTGGAAGGAGGACCTTGCAAGAGAGTTCGAGATGAAGGATATGGGTTTGATGCACTACTTCCTTGGTTTAGAGGTGTGGTAGGGAGATGGAGAGCTATTTGTTGGGAAGGGTAAGTAGACCTATGAAATCCTTCAGAGATTCCATATATAGGATTGCAAGACCATGGACACTCCTCTAGCTATTAACTGGAGGAAAGATGATCCTTCTACAGGAGAAGGAGTAGATTCCACTATCTACAGACAATTTGGTGGGGTACTTGATGTATTTGGTGAACACAAGGCCCAACATTTATTTTGTAGTTATTCAACTTAGTTTATGGTGGAGCCTATGAAGCTTCACTGGAAAATAACAAAACATGTTTTGAGATACCTCAGAGGCACAACATATTTTGGTTTATGGTAATGGAAGACAGATGGAGTGAAGCTCCAAGGCTTCACAGATGAATATTGGGTAGGGAGTCCATTAGACAAGAAGAGCACATTGGGAGCTATCTTCATTATTGGGTCAACAACAATTTATTGGTACAACAGGAAACAAAGATATGTGGCACTCAACTTAGTATAGGCCGAGTATATGGTTTCTATTCAAGCAACATGCGAGGCTATTTGGATGAGGAAGATCCTGGTAGGTCTCTTCAGTCAGGGGATGGAGCCTACATTGATCCACTGTGACAATTCGAGTTGTATAAAACTCTCTGAAAATACAATGTTTCATGATAGGTCCAAGCATATAGAAATCAACTACCATCACTTGAGAGATTGTGTGCAAAGGAGGATCATCATGTTACAGTACATTCCTACAGAGGAGCAAGATGCAGAGATTTTGACAAAGGCTTTGTCAAGAAGCAAGTTCGAGTTCCACAAGAGAAGGATTAGGGCGGTTAAGAACCCTTTTCTTGCTAAGAGGGAGTGTTAAATTGTAGCAATAAAATGATTCATTTGACTTGTGTCTTAGTCAAACGGAGAAATTCCAATTTCCACATTAGCAGGGTGACTTGAGTTATAGTTAGTAGGATTGACATGGTCAAGTCACTTAGTTAAATCAATCAATTTGAGTTTGAGGGATAGAAGTAGAGTTGTGCATGAGTTGATTGCTAATATCTAGCAATATAGGGGAGTTACAATTAGTGAAAATCAGTTATCTAAGCTCTAGCCATGAATAGAGTCAGTGGGAGTTCAGTTGAGTAGTTGTAACTGTTGTTAGCTCACCGATCTCTTACTTAACTAGTCAATTTACTAAAAATAACTCTAGTCATGCGTGCAATTCGAATTGCCTAGTTGAGTTGGAGGAAAAGGAACATTGTAATTATCAATTGTATACTATTGAGCATACATGTTTTGCATTGGATCAAGGGAGCAATTTATCTAGGATTTGCGCAAAGAAATAAGATATTTCCCTATTTTTTAGGAGCTAATCTCCTAAAAAATTGCGCAAGGAAATAGGAGGAAGCGTTAGAGAAATTTTGAGGTCTAAAATGGGACTCAAAACAAAAATTTACAACCAAAATCAATTTTATAAGAATCAATAGGATTCAAGATGATGATGTCAACCATGGGGGATGACTCACCATTTTTGTAGTAAAAAAATAAAAATATTAAAAAATAAAAAATAAAAACTACTTTTTCCACTCATATTTTCAACTTATCTCCCTATGATTCTACTCAAATTTCGAGTGAGAGCACTCTTTGGATGAAAAATTTAAGTCCTTATCGAGGGAGTACCCATGTTGCATACTTTCGATGGACCCTGCTACATGAAAAATGAGAAATACATGAAAAAACATGATTGCAATCATGTTTTTCATGTATTTTTCATTTTTTGTGTAGCAGCATCTATCGAAAGTATGCAACATGGTACTCCCTCGATAAGGACTTAATTTTTTCATCCAATAAGTGCTCTCACTCGAAATTTGAGTAAAATCATAGGGAGATAAGTTGAAAATACGAGTTGAAAAAGTAGTTTTTTTCCCCTCTAAATTTTGATGATGTAATCTAATCTTATTTTATTATTTCCACTTTTATTTTATAATATTCCTTAGGAGGCCCATTTTAGACCTCAAATTTCTCTAATTATGGAGCACTATTTTGGCTAAGTGTTGGTCGGAGTAGGTGGAGATTAGTATTGTAGTGTAAGTTGAGCTTCAAGGATTGACGTTGTCACTAATAGTTCCATTGTCTCATCTGATTTAATACAAAAAAGAGGGATTTTTCCTAGTTGTGTTCCCCAGAAAAAAATACTATGTTCATTGTGTTTGAATGATTGCATGTGTTTCTATTGTATGTTTTCCTTTCCGCAGATTGAGTAGAAGAAATTTGTGTCTATTGTTTACAATCTGAATTCATTAGCAGATGCAAATTTCGAGCTATTTAAATAACTTGAAGATATAGTTCCACCTACAATAAAACAAAACCATTTTCCCATAAAAAATCTAAGATTCAAATCCCAACCCTTTCCTACACAAACAAATACATTCAACACTTCTATATTATAATATGAAGATCAAAATCTGAAACTTGGTATCCTTACAGGTCAGTGGAGTATTTTGGGTTTGATGCAGAGGATGTCCACTCACAATTGAAGATCTCATTTCACCTACAATAAAACAAGGCCCTACACACAACACCACTAAACAAGAAAATAATGGCCTTTCCGCAGAGAACCTATTAGTTTAAAGCCAACATATGCAAGCATAAAAGATATTCAAAACATGGATAGAGAAAACGAAGATACATCTATTAATCCAAAATGATAATACATAAGGTGTATACCTCCAAACAAGAGAGGTCTATCCTTCAACTTGCAACTTGGCCTCCTCCTCCCAATACAACATAACTCCCACACTATAATATGGATACTTGATCTTACCCTCTTTCCTCTTAGTGAGATTATATATGTTCATTCTATCCTTTGGGAGAAAGTATTCAGACACCTAGGGGCTTGAGAAGTTAGGAAACTTCTACAATAATATACCCCTATCCAACTCCTACACAAGTGGGTCAAGTTGATCTCCTTGGGAACGTGAAACTCTAGAAACCTTCTTCACAATTATGAGATTTTTCTCAATTGTATCAATTATAAAATTATTATTATCTCATAATGATAAAATTTTGACAAAATAATGATGAGAAATAACTCAATCATGTAATTCCACATTTTTAACATGGAATAAATCTCAGATAAGTAAAAGAAAAGGTAAAAGGGGATGCATTCTATCTAGCAACTGAGGTAAGTTGAACAAGGGTCTCTCTTACTATACTGGAGAGCAAAATAGGGCTATAACACATACCCTTATACACTTATTTTGTTTCATGTGATTCTAGTCTAATTTTTCATATTTGCATATCTAGAAATTCTAATTATTTTTTCTTTCGTGCAAACATAAAATAGATACTTATCTTAGAATGTAGTAAAACCCTTACAAAAAATAGGAAATATATTATATTCAGTCATTTAACCACATATCTATAGAATTATGTATATAATACTCAAATAAATATATTTCAGTCTCCTTTTTCATATGCTTGCATGGAAAATTCAAAATACTTGAACACATTATAATAAAACTTCTGCTAAAGATATAAACACTTGACATAGAACTAATAACAAAGTGTTTATTATACTGACTTGACAAGTATTTTCCATGGAAAATAATACTGGAGTTATTGTTGGACAATTGACACTGGTAGGATGACAGGTGGCAACAATTTTGTTGGCATTGATGTCAAATAGGCTAGCTTTGATGTCAACTAAGATAACATTGATGTGCATGGTATGTTAAGCTCAAGGGGAGTCCTATAGTTGTTGTAGTCTTTAGTAGAGAACTATCATAGTAGCAAGTCTATTAAAGAATCTATAATACTATAACTATGATGGTTGGGAGTCGTAGGATTTAAAGGAATTTATGCCTTAAGATATCGACTCAGATACTCTTGAAAATAACATAGTTGGACAGTGCTTGGAAAGATCTTTCCAATGGTATGTTGAAGTCCAAAAAAATGCCTCATTGTTCAAAATCTATTACCAATCAAAGCTATGTGCCCACAAATTTAAAGTTGCACCTAAAGTTAATGAAGCAGGGTCAATTTGGTAAAATTTTTGTAGATTCATTGGTGGAGTAGCTAAACCAGAGAGCTAGGAGGAAGTGGGCAGACAACGAAGCGGTAGATCGAGTTCTTATTGGTCGACAGTGGATCCCTCATAACACATAATCCCACTAGGAGGTTTCTTGGATGATTCAAAGGGAGAATGAGAGTTAAAGACTAGGAAGAGCCAGTAGTATAAAAATACATTGATTAGAAGAGTTTTAGTGTGGGGAGGTCCCATAACCACATCACCCTCAAAGGGCTTCCCTAGAAGAGCCAAGGGTGTGCACAAGGGAAAACTCCCAGGATGAAAAGGCTTAGGGAGGACATCACCAATATTTTATTGGCGCAAAGGATTTGCACCTAGCCCATATGAAACAACTCATCTATAGGTCCTTCCCTGGAAGAGCCAAAGGCAGGCACAATTGAGAACAATCGGGGTGACTCGTCTTCGGGAAACATGGAAGTTGACGCAACAAATAAATAAGGCCTGAGAACCCCTTCTACGTCAGTGCCTTTGACAATATGGATGAATGAGAATAAGATAAATGGTGCAATGTGATTGTCTTGTGGTTATGGCATGACAAACATAGTAACATGATAACATTAACATGATGTCAGCATAAGGGTCATGTGGCATGTGTTTTTGGTGTTTTAAGGTGGTCAATAGGCCATATTCGGGTGACACATGTCACCACTCAAGAAGCACCATATGGCATTATTGTTGTAAGCATGATGCCACCTGGAAGGCTTAAAACAAAGTTGCACATGCAAAGCCATCCCAAATGACTAGGAGCCAAGACAAGGTAGATCACAGGTGGCATTGACAACTCATCCTGACTTTTATTTGATTGGATCACAAGGGCAACATAGGCTTCATTGAGACATGTCATTTTGGAGTGTTGACCATGAAAGGTCTCAAAAGAGCACAAAGGAGGTATCTCCAAGTTGACCAGGTACCAAGACATGGAAAAAAGCACAAATGGATAAGCACATCACCCCAGTAGTTTCCCTATTGGTCATTGTGTGTGGAGAATGGTCCCAAATGACACAAAATCCTAAAATTCATTCCCCATGAGGTTGTTTTATGGTGCATACACAAAAGGACAAGATGATGGAGCAGTGTGACACAGAGGAATGTGAGTTGGCATTGACAGGTAATCCCAAATGTTATTTGATTGGATTATATTTATTATGGAGGACCCACCACAACACATAAGCTGTTGGGAAAGGGTCCCGTAGGGTCAATTTTGGGGCAAAAAGCCTAAGTTTTATTGTAAAAAGTGTAAATTCTTCGCAAGTTGTGGTCGCGAAGCGCGTAGATAGTAAAGTGTCATAAAGGGTTTTACCATTGTTTTATGTAAGCTGTGTCGGCTTGTATAGACCTACTCATGGTCCACGGACCATGGGATTGTATAAGTAGGAGAGTCTAAGGAAAATAATGAAGGATTAAGACGAATGTAATGGGTCAGTAGAAGAAAGAACGAAGAAGTCTTAGAGTAGAAGAGAGGCTCTGCAGTTGTGTGTGCAGAGGCCTAGAGTAGAGTCCACAGCTGAGTGCACGGACCCCTGCAGTTGAGTGTGCAGGAAGGTCTTGAGTCTGTAAGCATAACTAAAGTATTAATAAAGAGATTATTCCAGAAATTCTTGTGTTTATGTATTTCCTTCTGTTATGAATGAATGTGCTATTTTGTTATGATGAACGATGGCTTTATGA
The DNA here is from genome assembly GCA_000404065.3 of Pinus taeda. Lineage (NCBI taxonomy): Eukaryota > Viridiplantae > Streptophyta > Pinopsida > Pinales > Pinaceae > Pinus > Pinus taeda. The sequence goes on from APFE030134621.1 coordinate 248,421, forward strand.
ATTAATATTGTATTGATGCGTAATTTTACATGATTTTATCTTTTCATATGGACACACGTAATAATAAATGTTTACGTAAAGCATATATCGTTGCATGTTAAAGTTATCAAACACTTAAGTTGATCTGGGTGAATACAGGATTAAGGGTAACCACAGAGGTGCGTAAGCAGTTGATTCACCTGTTTAGGGTCCACGAAAGATAGTCATGAACATTCACGGAGGTATATAATCTGATTAAGGGAAGTTATATCGATAAGCCCTAAGGGCTTATCGATTTGCATGAAGGAAGGTCTAGAGCATAAAATGACATTACACTAATATCTGGGTGCGTCAACTTGGTTCCAATATCCCCCCATACTGCTTCGGGTGAGACTTCAGTCTGCGCTCCGTGGGTTGATGCTGAAAGGGCCAGTAGTGTAGGGATTTGTTTGGCAAAACTAACTTTGAACCTGGGTCAGATGTCACATCACTGGAATCCAACAAAGAAAGAAATTGAGGAGTGGTTGGATAGAAATGTCCACAAATTCGCGGCGCAAGAAAACAAAAAACCACGCCTGATGAAATAACAGTGGTTGGACAGGTATCTCTACACAAAGATACACAAAATTTTCTTCTGTTCCTTCCCGATCGAGCTATATGAGTGGATCGCTAAATTGGCAGACAACCAAGGAAGGTGGAGGCTTGACGCTGCAATAGTGTGGACCCTGGAGTTAGTGCAGAGATTGGAAGCCTCTGAAGATAAGATGGCGCGCACTATCGATCACTGGATTGATCGTGTCATCAGAGGATTTGTGACAGAATTCATGGTCAATACCTCGGTTAGCTACAACGAAGCAAAGCGGTGCTTCTTCAAGGGACCGCGAGGTAAGTATTTGAGATCTTTGAATACTTGGATTAAAATGCTCGTGTAAAAAGCGGGTTATGCCACCTTGATGTTTGGAGCTACGTGAAGTGGAAATTTATTCAAGGATATGGGAAGAATAGGCCCTGAATATAGCCCGCTGATTGAGCCTCCTTTGAGTGATGACGAAAGAGCAACACAGGCTTCACTGCAGAGCGCTATCCAGTTAATAAGGGAAGGGTTCCCGCGAATACCCCATTCACCCACACCACCTCCATCTTCACCTCCACAACATACACCTTCACCCACACCACCTCCACCTCTGCTACCATTCAATATGGCGAATCAGTGAAGTTTCCCGTTTTCAAGGGCTTCGGAAATGAGGACCCTGACTAGTTTTGGTTGGTTGCCAAGGCCTTGTGGACAACCCAGAATATTACAGACGATCAGATGAAGAAATCAACGTTGGTTACTACTCTATAGGATCGCGCGCTAACATGGTACATTAAGTACTGTACTGATAAACCGACGGTTCCGTTAGCATACATTCAGAGTGCGTTGAATAAGGAATTCAGTAGGCCCAAGTTTGAATTGCAATTAGTCATTTGATTCAAGGAAATCATGATGAGGCCTAGCGAAACACCCTGGGAGCTAGATCAAAGATTGAAAGTAGATCCACGAAGCTAACATGAATCTTACAGATGGATAGCACCGCGAATGGTTTGTAGCTTCGCTCTTGCGTCACCTAAGGGTTGCTTTATCACAACAAAAGATGGGGACCCAAGCCGAGGACCTGGAGATTGTGATGAGATTGCATGAGACATCGATTCAAGATGGTTCTTTGGGAGTTCAACAGATTCAAACAAAGTTGCAAAATATTTGCCTAGAGTTCCAAAGTTTGAAGAATGATAGAACGGCTCGGCCAGAGGTGTGCGAAGAAGTTTGGTGCCCGAAGTATAAAATCCAGGGGCATGATAAATATCACTGCCCTGTCTTGGCGAATTATGTTACAGGAGGAGGGCCAATGCCTATGAGGCCGGAAGCTCAAGCTGGGCCAAGTATAGGGCCTGTGCTGTGGTGTGCTATCTGTTAGGTAGTTGGAAAACATGTAATAGACAATTGTCACTTGCTGCAGAAATTTGTACAACACCACAACAACTCTTCTACAACTTCTGCAAATTAGTGGGCCATGATGAGTGTAACTGTTGTAGTTATGATTTGATGATGGAGAGAACACGTGTGTATTGAATGAAGACAGAAACTCGGCCACCGGATCAAGGTGCTGGGGGAGCGCGCAGAGGAAATCAGGGGTGTAGACGAGGCCGAGGTGGAGGAGGACCTGCGAGAGATGAGGATAAGTTATTTTCTATAATTGTGGAGTGCCAGGACACTACGCACGAGAGTGTATGAACCCTATGAACTTGTCATGCCAATACTGTAATCAATTTGACCACACGAAAGAAGATTGCCTTGTATTGATAGCTAAAATACAGGGAAAAAGGGTGCAACCTCAACAGCCTACCCAAAACCTACAGATGATGAGGGCTGAACCCCGCGAAGAAGATCCTAATGTGAATATCATGTTGCAGAGTGGAATGGTGACTGATGAGGATAAAGGAAAGCAACCTGAAGAAAGTGAGTGGGTCCACAGAGCTCCATAAGAGAGGCCGGATTTGATTTAGAGTACGTGAAAGAAACATTCATGGAAGTGAAGAAAAGCTTCGCTAAGGCCTGTACCTCAGGAAGTCAGGATAAAATATCTAAAGAAATGGATCCCTCCATGCTTACCACGTTCTTGGAGACATGTATAAAGCTGCTTCACGATAGCAAGGCCGTGAAAGGATTACATGAGTTGATAAATAAATGTGTCGGTAAAGAAAATGCTCTTGAAGGACATTGCATAGTCAAAAAAATTGGTAAGCGTAAGACAATAACATGGTGTGAGATGAGGCTCATTGCGCAAATAGGCAAATATGAAATGGATCAAGTTATTCAGGATTTTGGGTCGGATGCGAATGTTTTGCCTAAACAAACATGGGAGAGAATGGGGGAACCTCCGCTGCATTGGTATCCAATTCAATTAAGGATGGAAAATCAACAGAAGATTATCCCCATGGGAAGATTGCAGGGAGTGACAGTAGATATTGAAGGCGCGAGTTGGTTGGATGATTTCAAAGTGATAGAGATTGTCAATGACAACAATCCATACCCTACGCTCCTTGGGATCTACTGGCATATTGACATGAATGGGGTGATCAATTTGAAGAAGCAGACAATGTCATTTGAGAGGAAATCGCTCCACGTAGTAGTACCTTTGGACCCTATAGAAGGACCACATTATACTGAACTGGTCCGCAATTATGAAAGTGATGATGATTTGGACTAGATCTACAAAATGATAGTGTGAGACCAAGATTGGGTGAATTCGACAGCAGATGGACCCATTACATGGGACCGTGAAAGTTCTTGTACATCAGATTCAGATGAGGAGTTGGAACACTGGCAGAATAGGTTGCATGAAGTATCTACACTGCGTTGTAACATGACGACTAAATCACTGCGCTGTGTATCATCAAAGGTAAGGAGTTTGCCTTATTATGATGGTCTAACTGACGTAGATAAAATGTTGGATGCATTTGAAAGGGAAGTGCCTGAGAAGCATCGCTTCCAAGCACTGGATTTGGCACTGTGTGCTATGCCCGCAAGATGGTGGAATATGCATAAAGACAATTTTGATGGATGGCGTGAATACTGAAGGATGATGAGGTTGTGGTTTGGTTGCCCAAAAATGTGACTACCAGAGAAATATGATGGGAGGAGTGATCCATGTGACCACTTTGCAAAATGGATTGATGCTTATGGAGCAGAGCCGCAATTAGAGTGTGTGCATTTGTTCTATCACAATTTGGATGTAATACCAATGAATTGGTACTTGGAAATGGAGCTCCGCCATGACACTGGCGAGTGGATATTTTGAGACAGGGATTCTTAAAGACATTCAACTTTGAATATGGGTTTGAATGTATTGACGAAGCATTACAGGAGGTCAAGGAAACAATCTCCAGAATACCGAAGGATCCCTTGGATTTGATTCAACCAGATTGGACCACCTAGCTGCGCCATGTGCTGGAGTGCTATAATGTGACTTCTGAAGAAGAAGACAAGGATCCGAGGAACATTAACATCCCTGAGGCAAAAGGCCACCGCGAAGTTGAGGGACCACAAATAGAGAAACTAGATATCACCGCGCCACTGAAAACCAGACAAGTGAACATTGGCACAAAGGTGGAGCCGAAGTTTGCGAAGATAGGGGACTACTAGGAGATGCTACAGTCGATAAGGTTGTTGAGTTTCTTCGCGAATATTAGGATTTGTTTCCCACAATTTTTCAGACTTAAAGGCATCATAGGCGATTTGGAAGTGATGAAAATAACCTTGAAACTAGACGCGAAGCCTGTTAAGCAGAGGCCATATTGCCTTAATCCTAAGTACAAGGAAAAGTTCCACTTGGAGTTGGACAAGATGTTGGTAGCAGGTATTATTGAACCAGTGGAGGAACCTGATTGGGTGAGTCCAATGGTAGTTCAGGAAAAGAAGCAGAAGGATGAAATAAGGATTTTTATAGATCTTAGGAAGTTGAATGATGCTTGCATTCATGATCCTTTTCCAACTCTGTTCACAGATGAGGTATTGGATAATGTTGGTGGATAGGAAGCATATTTGTTCACTGATGGGTTCTCTAGATACCATCAGATAAAGGTCACGCCAAAAGACAGGAGTAAGACTACCTTCACGACTGAGTGGGGATGCTTTCAGTATACGGTAATGCCTTTTGGACTTAAGAATGCACTAGAAATCTTTTTGTGTGTAGTCATTGCGGCGTTCAAAGAGTTCATTCACAAGTTTTTGGAGGTATATTTTGATGATTGGACAGTGTTTGGATTGGTAAAACACCATGTAGCTAGTTTGTGCTTAATGTTGGATACATGCCAGAGGTATTAGATTGCGCTAAAATTGAAGAAGTTATTATTTTGTGTCCCTTTAAGAATATTGCTAGGGTCATGTAGTGTGCATGAAAGGCTTAATGGCATACCTTGCTAAGATCACGATCATAATTAATTTGGAGGCGCCAAGGAGTGTTAAATAGTTGCGCAAAATGCTGGGTCATACTGGATAGTATTGAAATTTCATCAAGAGCTATGCCCAGATTACCGCACTGATGGAAAATCTATTGAAGAAGGATGCTAAATTCTGTTGGGATGAAGAATGTCAGCGGAGTCTGGATGTCTTAAAGGAGAAAATGGTTACCACACTGATCCTAGTCTTCCTGGATTAGAAGAAGGAATTTCATGTGCATGTGGATGCGTCATGTATTGCATTGGGAGTAGTGCTAAAATAGGTCGGTGAAGGAGAATTGGATCACCTGATAACATTTGTGAGCACGAAGCTATCTAAGGCTGAAAAAAATTACTCGACGATAGAGCATGAAGGGTTGGCTATGGTGTACGTGCTCTAGAAGTTCAGACATTACTTGCTAGGCGGACACTTTAAGATGTATACAAACCATTCTGCATTAAAGTACCTAGTCAACAAGCCTGTGTTGGGGGGGAAATATGCAAATGACAACTATTGTTTCAGGGGTATGATTTCGAAGTAATTGTGAAGCTAGGGCAATTGAATGTAGGGCTAGATCATTTGTCGCGCATTGAAACATGAAAGGAGCCTACTAATTTAGAGGAGGGGTTGCTTGACATGCATCTCTTTACGGTGTGCATAGCAGACAATCACTTTGCAGACACTATCCACTTCCTGACTACGAGAACAAGTCCAGAAGGATACACTAGCCAAAAGAAGAAAGAATTGGTGGTGCACGCGACAAATGTTTCTATTATTGCAGGTCACTTGTATAATATGGGATAAGACGAGATTATTATAGACATATTTGGGCACTGCAACCCCAATCACATATCTCGATAAACCAAGGACTCTCAAACCCCTAAAAGTGTTGTTTCAAACCCTAAAGGATCAAGGTCAACTAATTACATCATTTCCCAGAAGTTCTCCTTGAAAAACTACTCAGAACTGGTCAAAACTGGACCATACAGACTACTCCATGCTGAGGGTGCGATGCATCTCACCTGTT
>APFE030134621.1:255216-338713 GCA_000404065.3 Pinus taeda
TAACCTCATTAGATCATACCTCTATGCTTTGTGTTTACTGTCTATCATAAGCTTGGCCTAAATCCCTAAACTTAGCTGCAAATTGTGAGTGAAAACCAAGCTCAGTCTCGTCCCTGGACCATCGCACTATCTCTAATTGGAAGTTTGGATGCATCGCACCTCCCGTGTGCTGCAGGTGAGATGCATCCCTGTTTCACATAAGGACAGGTGCGATGATTGAATGAGACTGTTTATCTCTCCAGAAATTGGTTTTTTCTTCATTGTTTTCAGCGCTATTCAGTAGTTTTGTTGCCTATGATCAATATATCACTGTTGAAACCTTCTTCCTTTACATTATTCAACCTCCATTGATAAAGAATTGTGAATGTTTTTTATGTATTTTTCATCATTTATAGTCATTCTTTAAAAAAATAGCTTAATCAAACTGTCGTATTTTGATTCGAAAGTGTCACAATTGTCGTTTTCAGTTAAGAAAAAGAGTGTCGTAAAGTCTTCCTCTTTTACATAGTCAATTGTACTTTTGTCATTGTATTTGAATTGAATTGTCAATTCTTTGGAGTGTCGAAAGCAATTTTCATTCGAAATTGAAATTGTCGTCTTAGTCTTCCTTTTGTTTTTGAAAAGAAATTGCTAAAATGTCGTTTTGAAGAAAAATAGTTCAGATCTGTACTTAGTTTTCTTTTTGGCATTCTCACATTAAGGAAATGGAAAAACAAATACATGCATATGCATTTGCATTTAGACTGCGTGCGAAAATTGATTTATGAAAAGTGCATTTAGTGTGTGCTCTTTGCTCTCTGTTGAAAGAATCTTACTCTTCTTTCCTTAGTAGCTAGGATTTTCATTGCTAAAAGAAAACAAACGACTCTTTATCATTTAGATTGCATATTTAGGAATTGTACATCTACATCATGCGGTGAACCTTGAAAGGCAAACTTCTTAAGAAAGATCAACTGTAAAATAAACCTCAATGAACATAAAAACGCTTTGGAACTTAATGCACAACATCTAGAAGTCTAGGCTAAAGACGTATTCCGGCGTCGTAAAGCCTGGTAACTATTGTTTTCATCGTAGGTTGGGTGATTTCTCCTCTTTGATATGACAAGTGCTAGTACGAACTTGTGCTCTCATGTACCGTCGAGTATATATTGGGAGAGCACAATAGGCCGATATCCTTTATCCTTAGGAAGCCGTGTATGCCGCCCTATCGATCGCAATGCACTGAACACAACATTCAGGAAGATTGACTGCCGTATGTAAAGTCCTCTGTAATTTCTCTAATTTACCACCGAGGTGTATATTGCAGTTTTGCGATTGGTTTGGTAATCTCTCTGTCTAGATTTCCAGAGTAGTCACTTTCGTTCCTTTTCGACTCCTTAAAAGAAAAGGTCCATCCAAGCACTTGTCACTTCAGGCTCATTAAAAATTGAATGCAACTAGAGTCATCTTTAGCTTTTTCTCGACTCTTAAAAATTGAAAAAGCAAGTTGTGTCAAAGCATCATAAAATCCATTTAATTCGGAATAACATTTTCACCTTTTGATTTTGAGTTGATCGAGTAATCCGCAATCGTTGAAGAAAGTCAATCAAAACCTCGTCGTTCACGGAGACTAACAAGTCAATTGTCTTTGAATCCGGAAACGAAACCATCCAGGCCAAGCGATCTCGTTTAACTGGGTCGAAATCTCCTGGTTTATTTGAAACTTGTGTTTCAACATCATCAGAGACTCCAGTTGCTCCGATTATTTCTGGTACCCTTGCCTCTACAGAAGAAGTTCTGCAGTTACAAGAGGACATTAGAATTGATCCTAGTGTAATGGTAAACACTTCTATTCCTGAACCAGCTCCATCTAGGGCTGATTCAGAAGGTGTCACCCCTCTAGTATCTGTCGCTGCAGAGTCTATACCTTCTTCGGCACCAGAAATATTTTACGGACCTGATGGTCTACCTCTTCGACCTTGACTAATTGCTATAGAAGAGATTGTGGAGGATCTTCCATCCAGTACCCCATTGCATTTTGGAATTGGGATCCACCTATATCCTTCTACTACAGAAGTTAGTTCTTTTGATCACCCTTCATTGCAAGTTCCTGTCAAACCACTAGGAAATATTTTGGATAGACTCGATATGTCTAAACAACCATCGACATCTAGGACTGTGTCATCTAATACAACAACAAAAGAACCTCCTGCCGCTACTCCGACAATGTTTGCTGGTATACCATCTGTCCCAACTAGTTCTCAATCGCTAGATGGAATCCACCCAAGGACTGTTTTGACGGCATGGGTTGTTCCTATTTGTTCATCTGGAATCTGATCTTGAATTTCTTATGTTGAGACTCAGCAAATTGATCCTTCACATCAGTATCAATTTGGGTAGTCTAGTCTCCAAAGACCAATTTACCCTTTGAACATTGGATTGCCGCCATATGGGGGGCAGTATGCCTATTCATTGTTCTCTCCGGGAGAACAACCGTATGAGAGTTCACAAAAAAATTCGGGTCAACCTGGAATTGCATCCAGTGGTTGGGTACCAATACTGCCTCAACAGCCAAGATTTGTATATTCAATGCAACAAAATCAACTTGTGTCAAACATTCCCACTACATCGGCTATTGTGACAGTGTCGCAAGTACAAGCGCTGCCTGTTGTATGTCAACCTCAAGTCTCTTAGGTCGTAATACAACAACGTCTTGTCTCCACGACTCAATCACAACCGGAGATTAGTGGCTCCTTAACTGAAGTGACGCAGGCTCAAACGGGTACTATCACCCCTCATCTTGGTCAAACATCCAGTATTGGACAACAGCAAATGGTCCAACAACCATGGCTGGTACAATATCAATAACCACAATTCCAGCAAGCTTACTAAAGACCTGAGCAACAAAGCTTTGTGGGTAATGGGCAACCGTATGTTCAAAATAGCTACCAACAATCATATTATAATGGTTATGCCCATCAACCTTATCAAAGTTATCAACATCAAATACATTATGCTGGTACGCAAAGATCCACTACTCAGGCAATCCCATCTTTTCCTGGGTATGCTTCGCCAAACCTGAATCAACAGTTGCCTTTCGTAGAAACTTTAGAATTACTAGATTTGAATCGGTTAACAAATGATCCAATTGCTTACGCCCCTTGGTGGCCATCAATTCCTCATAAATTTTCGTCAGATATTCCTAAATTCAATGGAAATCCGAGTGAAGATCCATCGAATTATGTAATGACCTTTCATTTGTGGTGTTCGTCCAACATCCTCAATGATGATTCAATTAGGCTTCGCCTTTTTCAGCGAACGCTAACTGGTCTAGTAGCGAAATGGTACATCAAATTGCCTAGAGCTTCATTCGATAACTTCAACACCCTTCCCACTACCTTTTTAACCCATTTTCAGTTACCTATAAGGTATGAAACAGGAACGAAGCTCCTTACAATTTTAAATAGACAACAACCACTCACATATCTGATTGTATTCATGAGTGGCGATGTCGTCATCGAATGGTTAAGACATATGTTTCGATCAGCTTCTAGCTGAATGGTTTATTAAGTCATTTTTACCTTCTATCACAGAAGATGTGGCCAAGGGAGGAGTCGTCACTGAAGAGCAAGTCATTGCTCATGCACAATATCTAAACTTGATATATACTCAGTCTGGCACTCTCCATGACAAAATTCCTGACGCTCCTAGACCGGAGTTTTCCCTTCCTCCTCCTAAATCAAACAGGGATTCTCATGCCGACGATGGCGTGATTGGCACCTCGAGTATGTAAATCGCAAAGGCCCCATCTGGTAAAGCCCTTGCAGTTTCCAGTAAAAAAGTAAATGACAAACTTCCTGCCTCGGAGGTTAATACCATGTCATCTGACAAAGGCAAAGAACCAAAGAAACCAGGGGGCAAGAAGAAAGGGAAAAACAAAAGGATGAAACAGGAAGATTCGACTCATGAAAAATCTTCTGAAAACCCTACTGGGAAAAAGAAACCTACTCAGCCATATCTCATATGTGATGGGGACCATTGGACAAAAGAGTGTCTACATCGAGCTGAGGTCAAGAAGTTCTTTAAGAATTCAAATACCTCGGCAGTATTGACTGATCTGTTTCCAAACCCAGAAACCAATCTGGTTGCTATCGATAATGCTTCCCCATCCAAAGTGCTTATGTTGTCCATTTCAAAACAGCAAAATGATGCTTTGATATCAACAAGGAATAAAGATTATGGGAATCCACAGATGTCGAACAACAAGGCTACAGGTCAGCCTCGTAGTTCGACAACAACTTCATCTGAAGTTGTGCCACCCATCATTCCTGAGCTAACGATAAAGCCACCAAAGGGAGTAGTACATAAATCAACATTTAATTCTCGTGCTCGAGCAAAATAGAATTATAATATAGTAGAGTATCTGGCCCAATCGCCATCCGCTATGTCGACACTTGAAGTATTGCAAAATTGCCCCTCCCAAAAGTAAGCTTTGTTATCAGTGATAGGTGGGATTGACCCAACGGATTCAAATCTTGTGGCCTTTAACCACAAAGGATACAACCTCAGTTACCGGCTCAACTCAGTTTCCTCGTACAGGTAAAAGCCCTCAACAAAACTGTTCATTGAACAATCATTGATGAGGGGGCATCTACCTGCATTATGTCAATGAGTTGTTGGAAAACTTTAGGCTTATCACCCTTGTCAAGATCATCAACGACATTAAAAGCGTTCGATGGACAAACATACACGCCATACGAGATTCTAAGTAACTTGCAAGTTGAACTGGGGGGCAAGACAGTAGAAATTGACGTTGAAGTTATTGATGGAAACCTTGATTACAATATCCTACTGGGAAGACCCTGGATTAATGCTATGGCTGCTGTTGTGTCAACATATTTTAGAAAGATTGCATTTCCCTTCCAAGGCGGAGTTACAATCGTTGACCAACAAACCTTTCTCCCCAATAGTTCACAAGTTACGGGAAGCATTCCAATGATCCATGGAAGCTCTCAATCGCTTCAAAATGTCGAAGTAGGCCTCCTAAAAGACCCTGCCTTAATGGGTACTTTTGCCCTACTGCCTTCGAGTAATCTGGCGGAAGTGGCAACTGTGGAAACCTGTAATATGGTATCTTCTATATCTGCAAAGATTTAGAAGATTTCCGAACATTTTGTTAGCATGGATCATCGCCGAGTATTGCCTCCAAGCCCAATAGAAATTTTGTAGCAATCAATTTTCTTGGCTTGGGCGGCAAACCCAAATCAACGCTCATCGAGTGTTTGGATAGATAGGTCTCAAGAATATGGCACCTCTTCAGATCCTTGGTCGCATGTACATGCTACAGACGAAGGAATCATTCAGTCAATGATGATAGGAGAGGCACCATTGTTATCGGGAAATCTAGTGTCAACTCAGAGCTGCTAGTCCCACTAAGACAGGTAGCTATCTTAGAAACAAACAAACCAAAACTACTTTTGATTTCCTTTATGAGAAGTAGATAAGAGGGGAACAAAGGACACCAACTCAGTCTTGTGCTTGGTTCCTCTCCCTTCTGACAGATCTTTTCTGTTCCTTCTTCGCTTACCCAGCTTCAAAGAGCACCAGTGGAATCAAAGCAGCATAATACTATCGAAGAACAGAGATCTACAATCATAAACAATATAGGACCAGATATATCTTGACCACACAAATGCATATATCATCAAACATACAAGAATGTGGAGGAAAACTTGAATAGCTTTATTGATATCAAGAATAGCAAAGAGGATTACAACCCATTGTCCTGACCCAACGTCATCCTCCCAGCATGAAAGCCCTTCTTCACCTCATGAAAAGCTTAGATCAGCCAACACTATGATATTGCACTAGGAAACCAACAACAATTCCTTACAAAAATACAAGATTCCAGCCTCTAGATCTCTGGGATGAGGGATCCATCTATGATGATTGCAGGGGGGTGAGTCAGCTTCTGGGATTTTGATTAGTGTCCTCTCTCTGATAGTTCTTGATTCCACTTGGAGATTGATGATCTTTTGCTCATCCCTGGGCGAATTCAGAGAGGCAAGTGTCACAGGAGAAGTTTCTGGAAGATTCCATGATCATCCACCTTGCAAACTGTCTCTGCCATTTGTCTACTCTCACCCATCACACCCTATAGAAGGGCTTTCCAGTATGCATCGCACTTTTTACAGTGAGTAGGTGAAATGCATCGCACCCTCTGCATTGGGCAATCTGTATGGTCCAGTTTTGACCAGTTCTGAGCAGTTTTCCATGGAGAACTTTTGGGAGACTATTTAATCAGCTGACCTTGTTCCTTTAGGGTGTGAAGCAACACTTTTAGGGACTTAGAATCCCTTGGTTTATGGACATTTATGATTGGGGTTGCAGTGCCCAAAAATGTCTATAACAACCATGGAAAGATTACCACCATCATTCTCATCTTCAAGATAACAACGAAGATTATTCCAGCGACCTTAATCATCCTTCAGTTTTTGGTTTTCTATCAAATACTGTAAATACGGTGGATTCCGAGTGAAATTTGTCCAATATCAAAGAAAATATCGCCATAAATATCTCGACCAAACCTAATGTAGTAAAGAATATTCATGTCAGCAAATCTTACTCTTCATAACTGGAAATATATTGTGCTCTCTTTTGCGAATTCAAAGATGTCTTTGCATGGTCATATGAAGAAATGCCAGGCATTGACTCGAGCATAGTTGAACATGAAATCAAGATGTATCCAGATGTCAAACCGGTATGACAATGGCTTTGGCAGGTTCACCCGAAGAAAGTCGCTGCCATTAAGACAAAAGTTGAAATTTTTTTACATGCTGGTTTCATTTACCCGGTTCCTCTGACTGATTGGGTATCCAATATTGTTCCTGTGATGAAAAAGCAAGGAACGATTAGAGTGTGCATTGATTACAGGGATGTAAATCAAGCTGGTTCAAACTACCCTACACCTTTCATTGACCAGATAATTGATGAATGCGCCAAATACGAAATCTTTTCATTCATTGATGGATTTTCCGGTTATAATCAAATAAACATCTACCCATAGGACCAGTTGAAGACTGCATTTATATGTCCGTGGGGCACATTCATGTACCGTAAACTACCTTTCAGTTTAAAGAACGTAGGGGCAACTTTTCAGAGGGCAATTAATTATGCCTTCCACGACATCAAGTACATCGTTCAACCGTATCTCGACGATCTACCAGTTCATTCGTGAAAGCGGATTGATCATCCGTAGCATTTGACAGCTATATTTCTACGTTGCCGACACTACAAAATACGACTCAATCCACACAAGTGTGTGTTTTGTGTCGGTTCTGGTTGTCTACTTGGTTTCATAGTTTCTAAGGATAGGATTTGACTCAACCCATGTAAGGTTTAGGCAATCATCGATATGCCTCCACCTTCAAATTTTCTTCATATTCAGAAACTCCAAGGGAAAGCAAACTTTTTGAGGAGGTTCATTCCAAATTACGCCGAACTTGCTAAAGGTTATACGCGTCTTTTGAAAAAAGAAGTGCCCTTCAACTGGGATCAGGTTGCACAAGCTTCCTTTGATGCTGTAAAGGAATCCCTAATAAAAGCATCATTAATTTATGCTCCTGACTATCAAAAATACTTTAACCTGTATCTAGCTGCAACAGATACGACCATCGCAATGGTTTTAGTAAAAGAAGACAATGGAATTGAACATCCTGTCTATTATTTAAGTCAAAACTTAAATGATACAGAAAGCAAGTACTTCTATGTTGAAAAGTTGGCTCTTGCAATTGTTCAAGCAGTATAGAGATTTCGACACTATGTCCTCTTTCTCAAAACTACCATTTTGTCAGATTGCAACCCTATGACTTACATTCTATCGCATCAATTACTAGGGGGAAAATATTTGAAATGGATAGCCATTTTGCAAGAGTTTGATATGGAATTCATAAAATCCAAATCAAAGAAATCTCTAGTTTTCGCGGAGTTACTGTGTGACTTCCCATCGTCGTCCAACGATTCAACATCCAGCTCATCAATGGTGGATGAATCTTTGTTTCTGATATCGTCAAGCAATCCGTGGTACGGAGATATACTGATTTACCTCCAAACCCAAACATTTAGGCTTAACACCTCTTGCTCTGAACAACGACATACTCGATACCAAGCAAAAGACTACATGATCGTCGGTGATACCCTTTACCGTCATGGTATCGATACAATTCTGAGAAGGTGCCTCACCCATGAGGAGGCCGAAAAATTCCTGAATGATTGTCATTCAGGCGCGTGTGGGGGCATCAATCTGGTTACGCTACAGTGCAAAAGATCTTATGAGCAGGTTACTTCTAGCCTACTATGTTCAAAGATTGCATAATCGCAGTCAGAAGTTTCCATGCTTGTCAAATCTTCGACTGCAAAACCAGACTACCACCCGCACCTATGCATCCAATAGTTTCTATTGGGCCATTTGCCAAATGGGGCATAGATATCATGACATGTAACCCCACCTCGGCTGGGGGGCATGGGTATATCATAGTCGGAGTTTATTATTTTACAAAATGGGCCGAGGCGATGACTACATTAAACAACAGCGGTGAAATGACTGCTCTTTTTCTTTTTCAATCATGTAGTCTCTAAATTTGGTGTTCCACAAGCTATAGTCATAGATCATAGATCGCATTTTCGCAATCACATGATGGTTGAATTGGCTACCAAATTAGGACTGTCCCACGATAGTTCTACTCCGTATTATCCACATGCTAACGGACAAGTTGAGGCCATCAACAAAGTCCTGAAGCGCATGCTGCAAAGGATGATTGGAGTCCAGAAATAGAGTTGGCATCTAATCCTATACTCGTCCTTGTGGGAATATAGGACATCAGTGAGAAATGCAATTGGATTTACACCCTTTCAGCTGGTGTATGGCCTGGAAGCAGTCTTACCGATTCAATGTGAAATTTCATCTCTCAAGCTTGCAGTCGACCTTCTCCCCGGAACTTCAGAGGAAGAGGCTCGTTTCTTGGAACTAATCCAATTGGATGAAACCCGTCGTGATGCCGCCTTGGCTAATGAAGCTCATAAGAAATGAGTCAAGGCGCAATTTGACAAGAATGTCAAACTCCGTGTCCTCTCAGAAGGTGACCTGGTCTTACTTTATGATCAGGAATCCAATAAATTGGGAGCAGGTAAGTTCCATCCATTGTGGATGGGTCCCTACATTTTTAAGTGAGTATTAGCAAAAGGAGCCTATGAGCTAGTAGATTACAATGGGATTCCACTGGCGCAACCCTAGAACAGGTTGTATCTTAAGTGTTACTATGCTTGATTAAGTGTAGTAATCTCTTTATATGTTTTTTTTACGTTTTTGTTTTCATCAAGAGTAATCGTTTTGGTTAGGTAATCCACTTTGCATTTTTTGCAGATGTCAGACTTGTTGGAATTATTTGTTGGATACGCCGACATAGCTAGTTGTAGTACGCGAAACCCATCTTCTACAGCCTGGGCCATTTTTGATCCATGCGGCGAGTTAGTGAGTTTCAGAGGGGTATGTATTGGTCGGTCAATGAACAACATCGCTGAGTACAACGCATTGATGGAGCTTCTCTCTGATGCCATCGCACATGGCATACGCCAACTTGTTGTCAGGCTAGACTCACAACTCGTCATCCTACAACTTATTGGCATATATTTCGTTCAGAATCCAACTATCTATCGTGTGTTCCTAAGGGTCAGGATTTTGGAAAGGCAGTTTGATTATATTCAATATCAACACATTTCTAGAAACTTAAACACATAACTGATTCATTAACAAATTATGTGTTAGATAGACATTTGTAGCATTTATAAAAGAAAAAGCATTTCAATCAACATTTGCATCAGGATCATATAACTCAACCAAAATAAAGCTCCGAAAATCAAAGATACATATAACCGTTTATAGTTTTTTACAAAGTGTTCTATGTCCAGGACAAAATCGGTCATACGACCCAAAAACCCAAAAATGCAGGAAAGCACCCTAGACTATTGGTGCTGGTGATAACAAGTCACCGCCTGTGCGATCATACGTAAGAGTCTAGTCCATCGACTTGGCACGCTAGTGGTATGATGTTGTAATCTCAGAGGTAACTCATTGGTCCTCACATCCTGAATACCAAGGTTGAGACCATCAATCTGATCTTGCAATACTGCAAGGGTCTTCGCTATGTCTAGATTGCAAAGGACAACCCTCCCTACAGCTTCTCCTGTTTGAACAACAACTGCTACCCTTGGGCGCGCTTTTGGTCGCACTGGTCCAATATCTGCACAAATATATGGGTTTGATTAGTCCTGATAACATTTAAAAAACATAAGAACATTATAAAAACAATAAATAGAGATATGGTCAGATCTTTTTACCTATAACACCTCACTGCTCGCTAGTCGGCAACACCAAATCCGGGTCGCCTCGAAAATCCATCCCAACATATGGATACTCGGCAAAGAACATCTCCTGATGGTTGAACCACTCAAAGAAGGCATCAGAGAATGAAATCTGTGACTGACCAGCATGTTTGGCCATAAGATCAACCCATCTCTACATTCGTTGTTCCCTTGGTGTTGGCAGTCCAAGTGAAATGTACTGTGGCTGCATCAGTGGAATCCTCTCCAAGGCGAAAGTGGTCAGAATAGAACCATAACCAAAGTTCTTGGATCTTTCGTTCTTCACCTTGGAACGCTGTTCTTTATAACCGGAAGTATTGCATCACACCAGTTGAATACCTTTGGTTCAAGGCATTCTAGGGCATACTGCATATAGGACCTGTTGGCCAAATGAAGAGCCGCGCTACCAGCCAATCTAGAAAAGGTGAATAAAATAGTGCTCAAGGACCGGTCAGTGACATCTCGAATACTTATCTTACCGTCCCTGCTCGGCTGAGATCCATCTTTACAGAACTGACGAATATAATCCCTCACGGATTCACCCCCACAGGAGGATCCTGATAGTGAGAGAGGGGCACCACGCCTTGATAACCCGGTCAAGAAGTAGATATCCTCAACTATCAAAGGATGGATTTACCTCTAATCTGGAACACTTGGTTGGTAGGATCCCATGCATCGAGAAAATATTGCAACAAATTGATTTGTTGCCTCATGTTGGATATGCGAAAGAATTTGAGCAAGCCACAGTTTCGTAATGCAGTAACTGTACCCGAATCATGTAAGGCAATCATATCCTCTTCTTCATGCTCACGTTCACACCATGTAAAGACCATCTTGATTTGATGAATCTCTGAAAAATAAACAAGAAAAGAATTAGGATCCTGATTTGGGCAAAAACAGGCAAGATTTCCATGAAAAAATAGTGCATAAACTTTCCCTCTTGCGCTCATCGCACCCTAGCTGTGTACAGGGTGGGATGCATACTGACTAGCCAATGGCCAGGTCAGTATGCATCGCACCTTTTGATGCATACTAGGTGCAATGGGGAGAGAACGAACTGTTCAAACCCTTGAGGCCCAGAAAAATAGGAAAAGCTACTCAGAATCAAAAAAGGAAAGAATGCAATTGAAGAGCTCGGGATTAGCTCCTACCTGGTCTAGACGGTGCCGAAAATAGTCCACCGAATCTCCTAGAATCGGCTGATGAAAATTAAGGGGGAAAACACCTCCAGAGATCCAACAATCCCAAATTTGAATGAAATGGTAAAAATGAGAGGTAAAACTACTTTTATGTTATTGTTCATGTAATTCAAG
Organism: Pinus taeda; assembly: GCA_000404065.3. Lineage (NCBI taxonomy): Eukaryota > Viridiplantae > Streptophyta > Pinopsida > Pinales > Pinaceae > Pinus > Pinus taeda. The sequence goes on from APFE030134621.1 coordinate 266,928, forward strand.
TAAGATGTTGGTTTTTAACTCATTTTTCAAGCATGTATTTACATTTCTAATCAATTTGATGGAGAAATTGAACAGGTAGTATGACCGTCAAAAGAACATAGTGTTAATGGTGAACTGAACATTTCTGACTATTATAACGAGCAATGTTTCTGCAAAGTTCAAGCTCGTTAAAAAAAATAAACCTGGCACTGAGCACATGTTGGCACAAGGTTCAAGCTCATTAAAAAATAAACTCGCCTTTCGGTAAATAACCTTTGTGATTGCATTACTATCAATGTTTTGAGCCTTGGTCGTGTTCTTACCGTCACCTCCACTCTTTTAGCTGATCATATGCCTCCACTTGATTGTTTACCCTTTTGAGGAACAACTGTGACGAGTGATTCTACTAGCCACCCTCATTACGCTGCCATGTTTGAAAAGTTCCAAGCTTACCTTGAACCAGTTGCTACCCGGTTACATCACTTGTTCCTCAAAAAATGAGTCTCTTTTAAGCTCTCTTTAGACTCGTAAAATATGAAAAGATTGTCGAGCTACTAGCCTTTCCAACTCCTTAAAGTAAAGGGAAACGCCATCCCTCCTTTATATTTTAATCTTTTTGGACCTGAGGGATCATTACACAAAAAGATCGAGCGCTTGTCTTGTTCGGCTCGCTAAAACTATCGAAAAGTCATCCTTTTCGTATTATTTTATAGTTTTTTGGACTTAAGGTATTATACCACGAAAAAGGACTACTGGAGTTTCCTTTCTGTCTCTTTTCAGACTCTCTAAATATGAAAAGGACCAAGTTGTCTTTGTCATTAAACTCGTCAAAACAACAACAACAAACTTGTCCATCCGGGCAAGAGCAAGTTTCACTATCGCTAGGCTCGCTAAAACATAGCGACAGGTTTTCCCGAAGGGCAAATTATAGACCAAGCATATGTTATCCTCCTCAAGCTTGACAAAAATAAAGAGGTACTTGTCAGCAATGACTAGGGAAAAAGGGAAAAAAACTTGAAAAACTTCATTGGTAGCAGGTCGCTCTTGAACATGACACTTTCACTCCATCACCATGATTGTGTCAGGTTGGGTTATTCCGTTCACCATCACCACTAGTCCTTTGTACCATCCATGGGGTTAATGCTACCGATCCATCACAGTGTCGCCAATATGTTCAAGAGAAGTCGCTCAGAGAATTCACCAACACAACTAACTGTGGAGTACTGAAGAAGGTATGTTTTTGTTGATTATTTTGTCATCTTTTCATTAAAACTCATAGCCCCTTTTGCATCATGAACTAGGTAGATAATAAGAAATCATGACAAAATCTATAGGATTTATATGCAACACGAAAACACTAATAATCGCCATTTCTTATGCAGGAAAAGGGAAAAACGAAAGATTGTCGTTCCAAAGAAAAAGACAGGGCCAAGTTAACTGTTGTCCGTTTGGCGTGGAACCACATGCAAACAAAGCGATCCAAATTAAAGCATATTAGCCAAGGAAAAGAAAAGGAGATATTGACTCGGCGCAAGAAAAAAAAGGATAAATGGGAATTAACAGTTTGGTGAATCCCTCAGGATCCTTTGATCCTAAGGGATCGCTGCCTTAACTATTTTTGCATCATTGATATCTTCGCTTTAGCTGCTATAAAAAAGGGCAGCACCGCTAGCCCGAGGAAGGGAATCTGCTGTCATTTTTCTATGTAACTTTTCTCTGTATTTGAGACTTTGATCATTGACTCTTGTTGAGAGGTGATATGTTGTAACTTTGTTTTAATGCTTTAATATAAATCTAGTTGATGTTCCATCTTTCATCCTGGAATAATTTCAAGCAGTGTGTCCCTGGAGGCTAAGGGCCCGGCCCTGGTGGAACACTTGCTCCTGTACTATTATCTTTCGTTTGTGCGTGGTTTTCATTATCAGCTTTGTTCGGTAATCTGATGTGTTTTGTCATTTTACATCACGACTTTGTTATATTTGATTTATGTTCGACTGAGTAATATCGTTCTCTGTGACAGGAATGTCGTATTGTTCATTCTAACTTCGTAACGCATTGTTGTTCCTTTAATCATTAATATAATATTGTTGGTCTTTATGGAATGTTATCATTGTTCAATTACAAAGTAACCATGTTGTAACATTTATAAATTGGTATTACTGTATTCATCTATGGTTTACATTTAATTGTGATTGCTATTCCACTGACATTGTTGTTCCATTACAAATTACAATCATTATTCTTTATAACTAAGATTGATATTTGTGGTATCGAAATCAGATTACTGCTTTTCTCAATATTAAGGCGTGTCGTGTGCGTTATTTATCTTGGTTTATCATGCACTCACATTTGGCTCTAGGTGATGTTCTATATTTCATTGCTAATCAATTGTCGTTCTATTTCAGTGTGTTGTCCAATTTATTCTTAGAGTAAAGGTTGCTATCTGATTTCTGTAGGGTACGATTGCTGCAATTATTTTTGAAGATTAAGGCGTTGCTGTTTATAAGAATTAGTTGTTGTTACATTTTCTAGTTGCTATTCCATTTCTTAGTTGTTGTTCCATTTCCTGTTATTTGCGTTATCATTGATTTGGTGTGCAGAACGATCTGAAACTGTAGTGAGCGTTGAAATTTGTTGTCTAGTTCCCAGGTTGATGATCTGTTCCTTGATTATCTTTAGTTCCATCAGTTTACAGAGGGATGAGTTACTGTTACTGGACCATTGACTGATAAATTGCTTAGTTTCCTGAATGCAGGATTTAGGTTCAAAGTGCTTTGCTGTAAGTAGATCTTGTTTTAAGCATCCGTTTACTCTTGTATTTTGAGCACTATACTACTAGCATTACTCTGACAAATGACAGCTTCAAACTGAGACACTCTTTGAAATAACAAAACGTTCCCGGATTGACAAGTTAATGTGAGGTAATTAGAGGTGAAAAAGACCCTTTTTACGACTCCACATTTTGGCGCCATTGCCAGGGAAGAGTGTAGCCATTTGTCTCTTTTCAGAGTAGTGTAAGAGCCTGCTCGGAAAGAATTTGGGTTTTAAAAATGGAAGGTAAGAACCTGCGTGTGGAGTATGTAATAACCCTGCTCCCCTGCCCACTTTCTTGCAGATTTGTTACTATTTTGTTTGGGCAGAACTTAGCAATTGATTTGTGTGCATGACTAAGCAGAAAAAGGCAGAAATGAATCCCAACCCTCTACCCAAGCCTGATAAAGCTAAGGGGCCAGCGACCCTTGGCCGATCAATCTTTATAGAAGAAATCCTTAAGAAAGCAGAATCTCGCCCTTCAGTGGGACCTAGAAAAGTTATTTCTAGACAGCCTACTAGTTCCATTCAGGCCATAGGATCACCATCTGTAGCTTTTGCTGAGGTGCACAGTCAAACCGAAGAGAAAGATTTTCAAGAAATTGAAAATTCTAGCCCAAAACCATTGCAAGAAGGGAATCTTAGCAACCTCTGTGAAGGAAAAGGAGAGACGGGAGAAACTGAAGAACCAAGATCTCCTCTTGGGGTAATTCAGCCATTAAGCAGTCCAGATAAGGGAAGTGTTGCAAAAATAATTTATAGCGAAGTTGAAGAAATTCAAGAATCTGAATCCCCCCAGACAGTAGGTACTCTCATTATCCCAGATAAAGGAAATGCTATCAAGGCCATTCCCGTTAAAGCCATTCCCCCTCGACAACCTAGGAATACCCTCCTAGATATCCCAGAAGGTTATTGGCATATATTTGACCAAATGGCCCAAAACCAGCCAAACACCCAAACCTCTACACCGCAATACCCGATTGTGGATACTGCAGCTAATGCACCTATGAAAGCAATTCCTCTTCAGCATATCCCTACATTCCATGACCTTACATCAGAGGATCTAGATGCATTGTTGTTTGAATTTGACGTGCTATGTAGAGGGTATGACTACATCACCGATCCTCAGAAACTAAAATTAACTGGGATCAAATGAAGGAGTATTTTCTAAAAAAATATCAAGATTATTGTAGGTCTAGAGAATTAAAAGATGAAATATTTCAGATAGTAGCTAGACCAAATGAAACATTAGAAGATTATGTTGAACATTTCCAGTATAATATTCAAAGATCTCCTTATGCATCATTACCCTTACCTGATAATGTATTAAAAACAACGTTAATTAGGACAATGAAGGAACAGTGGATTGAAACATTAAATATTATGGGAAAAGAAGATATTTATCAGGAAAATTTTGCTGACATTATTAATCTATGTATCAGGAGTTCGAGAGGCAGCACAAGACTAAAACCAGCAGAACATGATCGGTTTGCAAGAGATAACAAAATTTCGGCAGAAGGAGTAACTCGTGCAAAAATTGGAAATTTATTAGAAAATTTTAAAACTAACATATTGGGGACACTGACAACACAACTTGATATTATGCAGGCCAAACAAAAGCAAGTAGAGGCAGAATAGAATCTGGCAATCTTCTGTCCTAGATGCAGAAAGAAACATAGCCATAAGGAGTGTCCATTAGATGCATCCAAGTTTGCGCCATTTGTACAAAAGACCACTCTACAGAGAGTTGTCCCTCACTTCCTGGATTGAAAGCGGTATACAAGGAAGCGGAAGAAGAGCCAGAATCGGTGTATCTACTCAATCAACACCGTCAATGGTAGCCACGACAATTAGGTATGTTTTCAGATTCAACTTCTTTTTTTCAGCCTCCACAATATCATGCTTAACAATATAATACAATGTGACAAAATCAACCTCCCTTCCTGAATTGGTCACAACAGTCATTGCCTTCATCATCTCCATGGCCGAATCAACCAAGTCAACCCAATTGGCCAAATTTTCCCTATACCCCACCATATTGGCAAAATAATGTATATCCAACACAGTGGACCCCTCCTACTTCACAGAGTCAAGCCTGGCAGATAAACTGGCAAAGATCGATGAATCAACTAGTAGGAACCATCCCACTCCCTCAACCTACACTGCTAGCCTTACAACAAAACCCCCAGCCTAACTTAAGACTGCAACTCCCAGCCCAACCCAACACTAATCTGAATAACAGACCAGTCCAATCTATTCAAATAATTGAAACACCAGAAATAGGAACCGATCTAAGGGAGTGTATATGACCTTCAATTAAGATCTTGACGTATCATCGAAACAGAGGGAGATAAAATAGCTCAAAGTGAAAATCAGTTACCTATAGAACAACTGCCACAAGAAGAGGATGTGACCAGACAACAAATTCATAATCAAGCAACCACATCCTCTTCCCCATTCCCAGAACAATTAATTATACCTCGACCTATACAATATCCTGATTTTGACATTTTGGGAGAACTAAAAAACTTGTACATAAAAATCCCATTCCTCCAAGCTATTCAAGACATCCCGATATATGCAAAGACTATCAAAGAATTATGTATAAAGAAACCAAGGAGGAAAATAACAAATAATCCAAGATTCCAAGTAGTTGGTACTCTATCCGACTTATTATTAGGAAAAGAAACACCCGTTAAGTACGAAGGCCCAGGAAATCCAATAGTAACCGTACAAATCTATGGTCAAACTTTCTCAAATGCCTTAGTTGATCTAGGAGCTGCAATTAATATCTTAACAAATACCACTTGCTAAAAACTAGGCATTACATTAGTAGAGCCAACCTCTACTTTACTAGAATTGGCTGACCGATCTGTGGTTAGGCCAGAGGGCACACTACATGATGTCATGGTATCTGTTGACTCCTGGGAGTATCTGGCCGATTTTCTGATAATAAACCCCAAAAACCAACTCGATGGACATCCATTGATTTTAGGCAGATCTTGGCTTGCAACTACCGATGTTATATTGGCTGCGAACAAGGGAATATGACCATAAATAGAGGGGAAAATATCAAGAACCTAGCTTTATATCCTCCAGTGCAGCCAAGTGTCACAATAATAAAAACTAACAAGCATCATGTATCATACCTCACCGAAAATATTAGATATCCATTAACCACAGAAGAGGCCCTTGATTTCAAAGACCAAACAGAAGATGATGCCATTAACAATTTTATTAGCCAAACTAAACCCAGATCCCACATACAATGTCACATGATAGATGCAGCGTTTGATAATGAATTAGAAGAAGATCCTCTTAAAGATACACATGAGCAAACAATACCCACTACCTATGTTCCAAATAGAAAAATTGCAGAAATTGAGTCAGGAAAGACTTTAAACATTAATGCCAACCTAACTTCCGAACAAGAAGAGAAGCTCATCCAACTATTGAGGAAATATAAAGAAGCATTTGCATGGGACTACCCTGATATGAAAGGAATCGATCCCCAGTTATGTACACACCACATTTACATAGAAAAGGATGTGAGACTTGTTCGCCAACCACAAAGGAGACTCAATCCTAATCTAAAAGACATTGTAAAAGCTGAACTTCAAAAAATTTTAGATGTCAACTTTATCTATCCTATCTCTGATAGAAATGGGTCTCTCCACTTGTTGTGGTACCAAAGAAGAATGGAAAGTGGAGGATTTGTGTAGATTATAGAGAGCTAAATAAAGCAACACAAAAAGACCACTTTCCCCTTCCATTCATTGACCAATTATTAAACACTTTGGCAGGAAAGAAATTCTTTTCTTTCTTAGATGGCTTCAGTGGATACAATCAGATTCAGATTGCCCCTGAAGACCAAGATAAAACTACTTTTACTTGTCCTTGGGGAACATTTGCCTACAGAGTTCTACCTTTTGGCTTATGCAATGCTCCTGCCACATTTCAAAGGGCTATCCTTAGTATCTTTTCAGACTTAATAAATGAAGAGCTCGAAGTATACATGGATGACTTTACACCATACAGAGAGGATTTTGACCCAGCATTGGACACACTGGAAAATGTCCTGCAACGCTGCATTTCCACCAAGCTTTGTTTGAGCCATGAAAAATGTTAGATGATGATGACTGAAGGACTTATTCTAAGCCATTATATCTCAGCAGCTGGCATACAGGTAGACTTGACCAAAATTCAAATAATTTTTCTAATTCCTACTCCTACCACTCAAACAGAGGTACGCAGTTTTCTTGGATTTTTTGGTTATTATAGAAGGTTTATAGAACATTCTTTCGCATATTGCTACACCTCTATATGCACTAACAGGTAATGTTAACTTTCTTTGGACAGAAAAATGCGACCGTGCTTTTCAGGATCTGAAGAAGCTTGTGTCCACAACCCCAGTCCTTCGAGGACAAAATTGGGACCTGCCATTTCAAATTTCATCAGATGCCTCAGATACAACTATTGGAGTAGTCCTTGGGTAGGAAGAAGACAAAAAACCATATGCAATTTATTATATTAGCAAGAATTTATCTCCTGCTGAATTCAATTATACTGTTACTGAAAAATAATTTCTAGCTGTAATACATGTTGTCAATAAATTCAGGCATTACATTACTGGATATCCCGTTATCTTGTATACAGATCACTCTACCATAAAATATTTAGCAAATAAACCAATCACAAATGGTAGAATAACTAGATGTCTGATTTTATTGCAGAAATTTGATATTACAATTAAGGATCGACCTGGAAAAGAAAATCTTGTAGCTGACTTTCTCTCGTGAATGCCAAAACTAGTGGATGCAGCAACAGTTGAAGATCAATTTCCAGATGAGCATTTGTTTGTTGTCACTGTTAAAACACCCTGGTATGCTGATGTTGTGAATTACTTAGCAGTAGGTAAATTACCGAAACATCTGACCCCCAATGGACGAAAATAGATTGTCCAACGAAGTGCTCGATTTTCTTGGATTGGGGGCTACCTGTTCCATATAGGGGCAGATATGTACATCAGGAGATGCGTCCGCGAGGATGAAATTTTTGACTTTTTAAAAGCTTGTCATGATAGACCATGTGGTGGACAGTTCGCCGATCGCAGAACTGGGCATAAGGTCCTACAAACAGGGTATTATTGGCCCACGATCTTCAAAGATGCAAAGAAGTTCGTTCAAGCTTGTGACAGTTGCCAAAGAGCAGGACACCCTGGTCAGTCCGACGAAATGCCCCTGAATCCACAACTAGTTATTGAACCATTCAAGCGATGGGCCCTTGATTTTGTTGGACCAATTAACCCATCCTCGAATCAGAAAACATATATTTTGGTAGCAACAGAATATGTCACCAAATGGGTTGAAGCAAAGGCATCGCTGAGAGCTACAGAGGATTCTGTCATATAGTTCTTGTTCCATATATTCGTGTGCTATGGGCTTCCAAGAGATATAGTTACAGACGGTGGACCATAATTTGCTGGTAACAAGATTGCTACAACATTAAAAAATTATCATATCCAACACAAAATCACCATTCCATACCACCCACAGGCAAATGGTCAAGTAGAAAGCAGCAATAAAATAATAGAAGCAAGCTTAACAAAAACCATTGCGTCACATAGACGCGATTGGGCTGCAAGACTACCAGAAGCCTTGTGGGCTTACAGGACAACATGGAGAAGCACTACTGCTATTCACCATACCAATTGATGTTTGGAAAGGAACCTATTTTTCCCATATTTGAAATCCAAACACTACGAACAACACAAGAAGTCGGCCTAGATTTAAACGAGGCACAAATTAATAGATTACAACAGACCATTGAGCTAGATGAAATCAGCCTCTCTACCCTCCAAAACACTGCATTAATCCAACAACAGCGAGTTAAATGGCATAATTCTCTCATTAAAAATAAAGTCTTCTGCGAAGGAGACTGGGCGCTTTTATACGATTCCAGGTTTCAGGATTTTCCCGGGAAACTTCAGACTCGTTGGCTGGGGCCATATGAAATCCACAAGGTACATGATAATGGCACCCTTACTCTAACCACCATTGATGGATCTGGATATACCTTCAAGGCAAACGGCCACCGAGTTTGACTATATCGTAAACCACTTACTCGGGAGTCCTTCTACCAGCAACTACGCGAAGCCTTCGACATGCAAATTTTGGAGGAGGAAGAGAAATATTCCTCACCTGTCATTCATTAAGTGATTCAATTATTTTTACATTTGTACATAATTCCTTTGTTTTGTTAGCATAAATTACTCTTTGTACATATTTTTCTGTATTTGCACTTTATAGCACCTTCACCATTCTGTTGTTCCTTTTTCGAGAGGAACAACACTGTTGTTTTTGCTATTCTTTTTCTGAAGGGACAACATTTGCGTGCACTTTTTCTGTTTCTACTGTTCATTTTTCCAAAGGGATAACATTTTCATTTTGCTGTTCATTTTCAAAGGAACAACACTTTTTGTTTCAGTGGTTCCTTTTTCACTTTTGATTTTTGTTGTTCCTTTTTGAAAGGAACAACACTTTTGATTTTTGTTGTTCCTTTTTGAAAGGAACAACACTTTTGATTTTTGTTGTTCATTTTCCAAAGGAACAATACTTTTGATTTTTGCTGTTCATTTTCCAAAGGAACAACATTTGCATTTTCTGCTGTTCCGTTTCCAAAGGAACAACACTTTTGATTTTTGCTGTTCCTTTTCCAAAGGAACGACATTTGCGTTTTCTACTGTTCCTTTCCAAAGGAATGACACTTGTGATTTTTGTTGTTCCTTTTCCAAAGGAACAACATTTGTGTTTTCTGTTTTTCCTTTTCCAAAGGAATGACACTTGTGATTTTTTCTGTTCATTTTCCAAATGAACGACATTTGTGTTTTCTGTTGTTCTTTTTCCAAAGGAACGACACTTGTGATTTTTGCTGTTCCTTTTCCAAAGGAACGACATTTGTGATTTTTTGTTGTTCCTTTTCCAAAGGAATGACATTTGTGTTTTCTGCCACTTTCGGTTGTTGCTGTTCCTTTTCCAAAGGAATGACACTTGCATTTTCTACTGTTCCTTTTTCAAAGGAACAACACTTGTATTTTTTTTGCTCTTCCTTTTTGAAACGATAGCATTCTCGTATTCCTTTTACTTATGCTTTTTCTCCTCGTTGTTCCAATTTAAAGATGCCTGTTGTTTCAAGTCTTTTGGAGCACAACTATACACTTATGCAATGGATACAAAACTACAGCATACTGAAATCAATAAATTATATAAAATCGCTATTTTTACAAGAAATTGCTCTGAATTGATAAGAGAAAGAGGAAAGGACACAATTATCCATTATTTTTGTTGTCGTTATTCTACTAATATTGATATGATTGGTTATCTTTATCATGTTGGTCTTTTTTAAATTTTCATAATCTTCTTTGATCATTATTAAGGAATAAGAACAAAGGGTCTGTATTTTTCTATTGAGATGTTAAGACTTCTTCCATCATTCCTACTCTTAAGGAGTGTTGAACCACCCTTTGTGTATAAATATGAAAGTACTTTATAAAAGAAAAAAAGAGAGAGAGAAAAAAGTTTATATAATTTATGAGTTGTCAAATGCAGGATAGGGGGTCTCATCAAGAGCCAACCTACCATGATCATAAGGAAGAAAGTGAAGTGGCATTCCCACTATGGCCACCACACCAAGGATATGATCCAAGAGGCACATTAGAGAAAATAAAGAGTCCTTGGAACAAGAGGTCTCATCATGAGCCGGCCCGCCCACTTTTCACTCTTTCTTGGTGAATGACGTTATGGCTAACTGGTCACCAAGCCAACATAATGGCCTACATTTTGATATTGCACAACACTTCCTAAGCATATACAAAGGTTCATGGTTCCATGGGTGAAACAAACAACTCTGTCAAGGTTATGGACACTTGTCAGTAGCAGAGCTTTGTTAATGGTATTGAAGTCACATTCCTTATACACCAATAGTAATCATCAACACCCTTCTGTGTCTTATACCTTTGTAATATGTCACATAAGATTATGTATATCATTGCCTCGAACCATTAAACACATGAAAATCTATTATAACCAATCATGATGGAAAAGTTGATAATGACCGCATTAGACTCTGTGTACACGTCAGCTATCCTATCCTCCCTGCCTCACATCATAGCACAACAGTCTCTTATTTGTTAAGCGGTCCTACTATACACCTCTATTTCGGCACTCTGCTCCTTTTGTAACACATGGAATTTCGGCATATGTTGTTCCTTTATGACTCTGTATTCTGGCAGTTCGGCATGCCGCTCCCTCATTTGACAGCCGAGGACGACCTATTACATTGCAGGGGGGAGGCAGGTAACCTCATAATTCGCTGGTATACATGTCAAACTATTATTCGAAAAACTATTTACTTGGGAATAGCAAGGCTCAACTGTATATTGTTTTTCAATTTGCATGGCTTGTTGTTCCTAAGCCATTTCTGTAGTATGCTCTACGACAATTAGTCAGTGACTCAGGATTTGAGTGAATCCTGTTGTTTCGTTATTTTCTCTGTGTTCTAACAGTTTGAACAGCCTGCAGTTCCATTGCCATCTCTACAATTTTACAGTGAGCTAAAAGCATGGGAGGAAGATCAATTCAGAGAGAACCACAGATATTGATAGTCTCTGATGCTGCATGGGAAATCCTAGCAAGGGCAGGTTGGTTAGTTTATCTCAATCGTTTACAGGAATCCAATGAGACCATAGTAATAGAATTCTTGCAGAACTTGCAAGAATATGACTCCATAGTAAGGGGGAAACACATAGCATTCATCGATGACATAATTGCAGAGGTCTCGGGACTGCCAGTCAATGGACTTGTGTGGATGTTAAAGAAGGAGAGACTGCAAAAGATCATAAAAATCTTCTAGGATGAAGGCTAGAACCCGACAATCAGAGGAAAGGGAGTTCTACCAGCAACATTAGGAGAGCCGTGGGCAGAATTGGCGAAGATCATCCAGAGCTACATCACTTGTGAAGGCAGGAAAGACATGGTAAGACCACGACACCTTAAACTTTTAGCCGTATTAAAACAGAAATTCTATGTGGACTTACTTGCATTTTTAAATTCATTACTTCATGATGTTGCCCGAAGCATGAAAAAGTCACATGTAGAATCGGTAGTAAGTCTATGGGTTGATACGGTTGATAGTTAGCCACAGTCTTGCTCAGCAACAGAGCAGCTGGGAAGAGCTAATTACCATGATAGACGGGGGACTGACTATGCCATCCCCAAAACATAAGCATACAACCAGTACACCAGATAGACCATTGAAATGGAGGAAATCAGTCAGATTGGCATGGATTAGAGGGAGGCTGGAAAATTCCGAAGGGGATACTAGCCAACCAGTGGAGATAGACGATTCAGGGGATGAGCAACCTTCGCAATTGGAAGGAGGAGAGAATGAGAAAGGATTGGAAGGAAATGAGGAAGGAGAAATGGAGGAAGAGACCAAGCAGCCTGGGCAGGAGAAGGAAGAAACAGAGCAACGCGAAGACAACCCATTGCAAAATCCATTGCAAGAAGATGAATTGGCCAAAATTCTGACCAATATGGGCAAATATGCCCAACCTCTCAGCCCGCTAGGCCTCCATATTGAAGAAGAACCAAAAGAACACTTTGCTCAAGACAAAAATGCACTCGAAGAATTACTCGTCGAGGAAGTAGAAGAAGAGAATCATCTTGTTCATGATGAAAGTATTACAAGAGAGAAAAGTGATATAGAGGAGGAACAATATGTTCCCAGCTAGACTACACCGGAAGAATTCCAGGAAGAAGAAGTGATGGAAAAAGAAGTCACCCAGGAAATAATAGAACTGGCTAGGTTTTTACTCATGAGCAACCCGAACAGAACAACAAAGGAGCACCCCAAGAAGAAAACCAGGGAATTGGTCGAGATAACAGTCCAGGCCTGAGTACACAGACAATTGTTCCTTCTAATAAAACAGAATAAATTAAAAGATTATGGAAAGAATTAAAAATATTACTGAATGTGATAGCTCGACTTCAACAACAAATCAGGGTTTTGAAAATGAGAAAGAGGTTAAAAAGGACTTCGGGGGTGAGACATGCAGCCACTCCAGCAAGACCCCTCAAGAAAAAGGTTCGGGGGACTCAAGTCCAGCGTGCTGTTTAAAACCCTGTTGAGGAGCAGTCTGTTGTTCAAAACCAAAAGGAACAACATTCAACTGTTGCCCATGTTAAAGTACAAACAGATGATATATCAGCCTGTGACAAAGAAGTTCAGACAGAGGCACAACCCTCTTGAGAAATGAAAACCATAAACACGAGACAATGCAATAAGAAGATTCAAGTGAACCTTCCGCTCACCACTACCATGTGGGACAGTGATACGAGGATAGTAACCCTACGAGAGGGTTTGATGCAAGCTCAGCAAGTAGTATAAAAACTTACAAAACAAATAGTTTCTCGACAAAAGTATGAAGAATTACAACAACAGCTAAGGAATGTCAATTTATCCGAAAGCCAGGCCTTTGAAGGATGGAAAAAGGAAGAAGAAAAAGTCGCAAAGGTAACTCATAGGTTAGATATAAGTATCAAGTAGATGGATACCTTATGCTCTTTGTACACTGACGTCCTAGCATGTAGAGCCCCTGCTAAGAATTATGCCTTGTTTTTAATGGAACTATATTTGCAATTGAAAATAAAGGCTGTCAGAGTAGGAGCCCCTATACAAATTAATACCATTGATGATTTTATAAATTGTTGTAAGCACTATGGAGTAAAGGTTCAAATGTTATTGTGTGAACTCTATCTACATAACCTTGTGTTAGACCAAGAGACAGAGTAGAACCCCAGCCCTTTTGTTGGGGATATCCAACTGCAGGCATTTATTTCGTTTGGAGTTAATCAAATAAAATGGCTTAAAGCCTATAATGCCTTCCAAAGACAAGAAAACGGATTAGACTTATGGGTAAGAGCTAAGCCTAGAAATCCAGTGCAGTTATGGAGGAGACATAGGAACCTCATGAGGACTCCAGGTGTCATTGAATCATTAGGACGCATTCATACAACAATCAATCGGCAGGGAATGTAATACTTTTTCACTATTAAAGACCTTTCCATTGACGCTGCTAAATTTCGATATCAGATTTCTAATCCGAATATCCAACCCAGGGAACCATCTAATTATGAGAACTTTAAGTTAGCCGCTGATCGCTTGAACCTCTATGGTGAACTTATCTTGAGGGCAGGGCCGTCTTGGTTAGGATATAGGTTCTAGAGTCCGATTATTTGGCACCCTGCACCTGGATACCAAGCCCTGTATGAGATGCCTGAGGGTCAAACATGCCATCTTTTTGAACACCTAATTAGGAATCATGGCTGTAGACCACCACATGAGATCCCATCTCCAGCCTACTCTCTCACTGCCTTACATGTCAACTACAATGTTTTCATGAGGGTGTGAAAAAGGGTAAGCAGGGGGGTTTGTGGAGTACTAAAGAAGGTATGTTTTTGTTGATTATTTTGTCATCTTTTCATTAAAACTCATAGCCCCTTTGCATCATGAACTAGGTAGATAATAAGAAATCATGACAAAATCTATAGGATTTATATGCAACACAAAAACACTAATAATCGCCATTTATTATGCAGGGAAAGGGAAAAATGAAAGATTGTTGTTCCAAAGAAAAAGACAGGGCCAAGTTAACTGATGTCCCTTTAGCGGGGAACCACATGCAGACAAGGCGATCCAAATTAAAGCATATCAGCCAAGGAAAGGAAAATAAGATATCGACTCGGTGCAAGAAAACAAATGGATAACTGGGAATTAACAGTTTGGTGAATCCCTCAGGATCCTTTGATCCTGAGGGATCGATGCCTTAACTATTTTTGCATCATTGATATCTTTGCTTTAGCTGTTATAAAAACGAGCAACATTGCTAGCCCGGGGAAGGGAATCTGCTGTCATTTTTCTATGTAACTTTTCTCTGTATTTGAGACTTTGATCATCGACTCTTGTTGAGAGGTGATCCGCTGTAACTCTGTTTCAATGCTTTAATATAAATCTAGTTGTTGTTCCATCTTTGATCTTGGAATAATTTCAAGCGGTGTGTCCCTGGAGGCTAAGGGCCCAGCCCTGGTGGAACACTTGCTCCTGTACTATTATCTTTCGTTCGTGCGTGGTTTTCATTATCAGCTTTGTTCGGTAATCTGATGTGTTTTGTCATTTTACATCACGACTCTGTTATATTTGATTTATGTTCCACTGAGTAATATCATTCTCTGTGACAAGAATGTCGTATTGTTCATTCTAAATCCATAACGCATTGTTGTTCTTTTAATCATTAATATAATATTGCTGGTCTTTATGGAATGTTATCGTTGTTCAATTACAAAGTAACCGTGTTGTAACATTTATAAATTGGTATTACTGTATTCATCTATGGTTTACATTTAATTGCGATTATTGTTCCACTGACATTGTTGTTCCATTACGAATTACAATCGTTATTCTTTATAACTAAGATTGATATTTGTGGTATTGAAATCAGATTACTGCTTTTCTCAATATTAAGGCGTGTCGTGTGTGTTATTTATCTTGGTTTATCATGCACTCACATTTGGCTCTGGGTGTTGTTCTATATTTCATTGCTAATCAGTTGCCGTTCTATTTCCGTGTGCTGTCCGATTTATTCTTAGAGTAAAGATTGCTATCTGATTTCTGTAGGATACGACTGCTGCACTTATTTCTGAAGATTAAGGCGTTGTTGTTTATAAGAATTAGTTGCTGTTGCATTTTCTAGTTGCTATTCCATTTCTTAGTTGTTGTTCCATTTCCTGTTATTTGCGTTATCATTGCTTTGGTGTGCAAAACGATTTGAAATTGTAGTGAGCGTTGACATTTGTTGTCTAGTTCTCGGGTTGATGATCTGTTCCTTGATTATCTTTAGTTCCATCAGTTTATAGAAGGATGAGTTACTGTTACTGGACCCTTGACTAATAAATTGCTTAGTTTCCTGAATGCAAGAACTAGGTTTTAAAGTGCTTTGCTATAAGTAGATCTTGTTTTTAAGCATCCATTTACTCTTGTATTTTGAGCACTATACTATTAGCATTACTCTGACAAATGACAGCCTCAAACTGAGACACTCTTTGAAATAACAAAACATTCCTAGATTGACAAGTTAATGTGAGGTAATTAGAGGTGAAAAAGACCCTTTTTACGACTCCACACTAACGCCTCATCCACTGCAATACCTTCACGCTCCATTTTTCATGACCGCCATCTTGAACATTGTATCATCAGATCGTTTTCACCTCCACAAAATCATTTGCTCCATTTTGTGTCGTAGATGTGGGATTCATTAAGGCCCTCCTACAATGGGTCACTTCTTGTCAACATCAGCTCATTATCCAAGAAGTTGAAATAGGAACAACCCTTTCAATACTTTGAAGCTTGCATGCCTCAATGGCAAGTTTCTCACTTCCGGTGACAGGTTTACATCAATGGCTTTTGACCGAAATATTTTGCGTGGTGTTCGACATCGACTCATGTATTCACACCACGTGAATTGTACTGCAGCCCCTTGAGGGTCATTATCATTATCGATGATTCCTCTCATGCCTGTTAACAGCTTACATCATTGGCTGGTAATCAGGCGATGTCTTTCCATGTTCGACTTCAGAACATCTTTTCACATGGATTGACTTGTACATCGGGCGAAGATTGAACGAGTTTGAAGACCCGAGATCTAGTTTCATCCATCTGGGCTGCGATATATTTAGGAAAATAAAGACATCAAATGTACTCCATAGCTGCACAGATGATCATCCAAGCTAAGGATGATGGCTCTACCAGAATCACCAGTCTACAACAACAGACGATTGTCTGTCCTATGTACATGAAAATGAATTTATAAAGCTGAGCATTGGAATGCCTGCCTTAGCTAGATCATGAAAATATTATGAAGATAATGTATTGTATTATATCTTATTACAGGTCACCTTCCAGTTCGAAAAACCTTGGATCTTCATGATAAAGCATTTCACCCGACATCAGAAGATTACACCTCTGCTTTGGGGGCAACTATTTAACATATTTGGGCACTTAACCCCAACACATATGTCGATAAACCAAGCTCTCAAAACCCTAAAAGTGGTGTTTCACCTAAAGGATCAAGGTCAACTGATTACATCATTTCCCAGAAGTTCTCCCTGAAAAACTACTCAGAACTGGTCAAAATTGGACCATACAGATTGCTCCAGGCTGAGGGTGCGATGCATCTCATCTGTTACACACAAGGGGTGCGATGCATACTTAAAATCCCTTCTGTAGGGTGCAATGAGCGAGATCAGACAAATGGTAGAGGCATCTTTCTAGGTGGAAACTCAGAGAATCTTTTAGAAACTGCTCATATGGCACTTGCCACTCTGAATTCGCCCAGGGATGAGTAAGAGATTATGAGATCTCCAACTGGAACCAAGAACTATCAGTGAAATAACACTAATCAAAAACCCAAAAGCTGACTCACCCCCTGCAAATATCTATATATGGATTCGTCATCCTAGAGATCCAGGGGCTGGAATTTTGTAATGTGTAAGGAAGTGCTGTTGGTTTTTCTTTGAAGACATTGTATTGTTGGGTGATCTAGCTTTTCATGAGGTGAAGAGGGCTTTCACGCTGGGAGGATGGCACTGGATCAGATAGCTGGGTTGTAATCCTCTCTTCTACTTCTATCAATAAATTTATTTGAATTTTCCTCCATATACTTGCTTATTTCTGAATTTTGTATTTGTGTATGCATTTGTATGGTTAATGTACATCTAATTCTACATTGTTTATGGTATCATAGATCTCTATGCTTTGATGCTATTTTGTTGCTTTGCCTCTACAGGTGTTCTTTGAAGCGGGACAAGTGAGAAAGGAGTGGCGAAACTCTATCAAAGGAGAGAGGAAACAAGCAAGGAGCCAAGCGAAAGACTAAGGTTGGTGCTCTCTGCTTCTCTCTTATCTATCTCCCATAAAGGAAAACACAAGTTACTTTGAATTGTTTGTCTCTAAGATAGCTACTTGTCTTAGTGGGACTAACAGATCTGAATAGACACTAGCTTTCCCTGAAACATAGATACTGCGATGCTATGTGCCTGATTTTTAATGAAGCAGTATCCTTACTGAAGCTCATGGAGGAGCTGCAGGAGGCCATTATGCAGGAAAAGAAACAACGCAGAAGATGTTACGTGCTGGGTTGTGGTGGTCAACATTGCATAAGGATTCCAAAGCGTGTTGTAGGGAGTGTGATGCATGTCAGAGAACTGACAGGCCATCACGGAGGGATGAGTTGCCTTTGAATCTACAGGTATCATTGCAACCAGTTTAGAAATGGGCAATTGACTTTGTAGGATCGATTCAGCCTTCGAGAAAGAAGACGAGTGCGCGATATATCATCACCATGATCGAGTATTTGACCAGATGGGCGGAGGCACAACCCGTGAAGGAATGTACGGGGGCAACAACATCGAAGTTCTTATTTGAATATGTGTTGACCAGGTTTGGTTGCCCAAATATCTTGATGAGTGATCGTGGTACACATTTCCTCAATGAAACGATTAACGCATTGATAGAGGAGTTCCAGGTTTATCACCAAAAGAGTATGCCATATCACCCTCAGGCAAATCAATCGTTTGAGGTGTTTAATAAAATATTGGAGAATGCGCTAACAAAGGTTTGCAATGTGCAAAGAAATTATTTGGACGTGCATGTACTAACAATATATGGGCTTACATAACTACTTGTAAAAGCTTACTGGTCAGACACCTTTTAGTTGGTCTATGGCATAAAGGCTATGATGCCTATGGAATATATTGTGCATAGTCTATGCATAGTGGCAATCACAGGAATGGTAGACCGCAGAACCTTAGAAGAGCGGCTTGTGAAGGTAACAGAGCTCAAGGAGGATAGATTTTTCACTGGATTCCATTAGCAGGTTAAGAAGGAACGTGAAAAATCTTGGCATGATCAACACATCAAACTGTACACCTTCAAGGTAAATGATTTAGTTTTATTATATGACAGTAAGTTTGATAAGTTTCCAAGGAAATTTCAGATGCACTGGTTGGGGCCATATGTGATCAAAGAGATTACCGATGGTGGAGTAGTTCAACTTGTGAAATTGAATGGCGATGCATTTCCAGGAAAGGTCAATGGAAGTGGATTGAAGCCATACACTGGGTTCTAGCCCGATGACTACATGATGGTAGCACAGTCTTAGCGCTCCAGGAAGCTGCAAGGAGGTGCGGGACTATAAAATAGATTCCCTGTTGTGTAGAGTTGCATGATGTAGACTCTGCACAAAATAGGAGGGTGTCACAATACCAAAATAAGCATGAAGGGAGATGCACTATAGAAGGAGAGACTGCACAGTGCAGCTAGAAAGTGACTGTTACTGTCACTATTCGTGATTTGACTGTCAGAAGATGGTTAAGAGAAGCGGGCAACCGACATTTAAGGCATTTAAGGCTAAAATTAAGATAGTGAAATCTTTGGAAATCTGCCGCCAATCGAGCATTGATGGACGGATATTGAGGGGAATGGTCGAATTTGAATTCAAATCCACCTATAAAATACGCGTGGCTGTCCAACGAGAAACACTTTGCATTCTGAGAATTTCTGTGTTGTGTTGTTTGTTGTGTACCAACCATTAGTTCTTTGAGGATTTTCTCGCTGGCCACCTCAATTTGTGGAACTCGGCTGTCAAACTGTGAGTTAAACAGTCCCTTTCTAAATGCTGCTTGGCTACCTTCTAGATTTGGTTTGGTGGTCTTTGGAGCTCGGAGTTGGAGGTGGAGATCCCGAGGAAGGGTCATTGAATGCCATAGGCACCCCCCTTTCAAGTCCTCACCTTAGGCTTGGCTTCCTTATAGCTCATGATTGCTTTGACTTTGCTCCAATATATGTCAAAAAACCTGAAATAAACACGTGTTAACCACCTAGGACAAGTGACTTCCCTTATTCGTACCAAAGACATAAACATACTAAAAATAATGCATAAACTATAGAAAATGATGGATTTGAACAAGGACTAAACAAGGAAAATTAGGCCAAATGAGCCCAAATTGTTACCAATTTTGGGGCTCATCATGGGGTGATGTCAGCAGATGATGTGGCGAAGGTGCAGGGCAGTGGCGGGAGACGTTGATGCAATGTCATGCGGTGACATAGGCGGAAGGACATATTGGTAAGCGGTTTGCATCGGACCGCCTTTGGTACGGGGGTAGTATCTGTCAGAGGTGGCCTGATGCAATCAGAGGGCGAC
Source organism: Pinus taeda (assembly GCA_000404065.3). Classification (NCBI taxonomy): domain Eukaryota; kingdom Viridiplantae; phylum Streptophyta; class Pinopsida; order Pinales; family Pinaceae; genus Pinus; species Pinus taeda. The sequence continues at coordinate 287,035 of APFE030134621.1, forward strand.
AGGTGTACCTATGTACGACGGTGAAACCGTCGACCATCGGGTACTAAAGTATCGTCGTTGGGGTGCGTTCGATATGGATTAGGACCGTTGGATCTGTGGGGGGCAATCCAACAATGGATGGGAGGGCGATGTGAATGTGTTTTAACAGAGGAGCGCATACGATAAACCTTAATTTTTCAAAGGTTTCGGGCAGGTTTTAAACTTTGGGTTATGGGTTTTATGTTCGCGGAAGGGTTATGGTTATGGTTTAGGGAGGGTAAGCATGGTTATTTATTTAACCTGGCGCTAAATAAATCCCAAGGTCTAATGAACACGGAAGGGTTAATATAAGTCCCAAATAGACTTAATATTTCCCAAACTTATGTTATATGGCTATAGTTGCCAATGGGTAGGGATATTTAATTTTTTTGGGGTTTTTTTAATATATTTTTTTGTAAAATAGGCGTGGGAAAATGATTTAGGGAGCTATAATAATAAAGCTAAATGTTAATATGACTTTATGGATTGAAACTGCATGGATAGATGCTAAGTTTGTAAAGTGAAAACTTAGACATAAGAAAATGAAATGAGTATGGAATGATGATTTTTACACAAGAAATGTGGCTTCTTTTCCTTGGGTAAACTCAAAGTTTTGACTTTGCATTTCTCATAGAATGAAGTGAAGAAGGACTATTGGGCAGATCCCAAGGTCCTTGAGGGGATGTTACTGAATGATTTCTGGGGGAATGAAAGGGGAAGTTAGTCATGCTTCCATTGTTGTACCACCATACAACTACCATGGTACTTGTGTTATTGACGAGATGAGTTTTTCTTGACAAGACAAAAAGTGATCACAAACTTGCTTCTGCAACTTCAGATTACCTACTCAGCCTGATAGACCTAACATTTTTTATTCCTTTTGATTGGGTGCATTTAGACTAGCAAACCCTGCATTTCTTTCTTTTCTTTTGACTGCCCTCCTATCTAAAACTATCCTTATTTCAACCAAGGGCTCAGATTGAGCAGTTGGGCCCTTTATTTCTCTATCTAATCTAGTGATCTGCCGAGCTTGAACTATTTGAGCAAATCTTATTCTCTATTCTAAACAAGAAATTTAAACATGAACTAGCCAGGATTGCACTGTCTGGCTATTCATCAACTGTAAGAAAATCAGTAATTGCACTTACTTGTTTGCATGTGTTATCAAGCCACTTTCCCGGTCTTCCCTTGGAATTGCTTTTTTTTTCTTTTTATCTGAATCTTGATTGTTGATAATATGGAACCTTTGCAGAATGGAAAGGATGATCATATTCGGCATTTCCACAGTCAATCGTGAAAAATGACACCTATTGGTATAGGAACCTAACACCTCTATTTCCAACCATTGTATGGTGGGGTCCTCCTGTAAGGTTGTGAGGACCCCAAAGGATTCTTCCAACAAAGTGGTATAGCTTTGCATTTTATGTTCAATTTATTCCACCCCTTTCGGACATTACTGGTGCGTTGTTCTTGAACTTCTAGGGGCGTGGAGGGCTGCGCCTTTAATCGTAGTTCCACAATTTTCAGGTTGAGTTCCAATTGGATCCTCGTAGCTTCCTCCTTTACCTTGCAGAATCCACTGGCCAATTTTTGGATCTGCATTCCTATTAGTAGATCTGTAACAATTTCCAATTCTGGGACACGGTGATATGTTTCCTCTATGATTTGCTCCAATTGTTGGTTCTACGCCATCGCTTCATCATGTTGTAGGCTAAGCTGTTCGATGTTGATTTTCTATTCACTTAGCATTTGCACTACGTGTCCCTTCCTAGTGCGGAGTTCTGTTGTCACTCCATCTTGTAGCTGGTATAAAATATCCCACTGAAGGGCAGCCAAATTTAGGCTGAGTCCCTTGATCCATCCTATCGCAGCTCTATCCTCCATGTTGTCTGCTATCAGTGCTCCTTCTGGTAGCGTGATGGTGTTGGCCATTTTGGCCCGCAACACCTACTCTGTTGTCGATGCTCCCATGACACTGTAGACGGCTACCATTCCTTCTTGTGGGAGTCGCACCTGAAGTCCCTGCAGTTGTACCCTGAGTGCCCCCAACACATTCTGCTACTCCGTCATTGCTTCTTCAAGCGCTTCCCTGGTGGCCTCGTGAACTGTGTCACTGATGTTGTATAGATCACCCTCTATCAGTGTAATAGGCTCCCCATCCAATTTGGAAGCCTTGGTCTTCTTCCGTGGCCCTGTTCGTTCCATACCACGCGCCCATTTCAATTGTTTAGAGGTTGTGCTTAGGTCTGCGCCTTCCGTCGTATCGTCTGTTCCTTGTCCTATGGTCAAGTCTGGGCCTCTTTCCTCCTGTGTCGTGGTGGCCCTAGTTGCTGCTGCTTTTTTGACGGCCCTAGTCTACTCTGCGGCATTCGTCCCTGCCTCGCGGAAAGCCCTTACCTCCTCAGTGAACTGCTCGTTCCGCTTCTGTTGTGCCAGCAACTTTTTGGCATCCTTTTGTCTTTGTATCGTTGCCTCATCGCGCGCTGTCAGATCCAGGGCACGCCATTTGGGTGGCCATGAGTCAAGCCACCCAAATCCTTCCGCACCTTGATATACACATTGTGCATATCTTCCTTAAAGTCTACAAAGCTCCGCAGATTGTCGTACACCGTGGGGGATAGGTGCGGCCTTTTGTTGATCCACATTCGGACAGTTACCTCCATGAGTATCCAAAAGATCTTGGTCTCGCAAATTCGCATGACGTCCTTTGTCGCCCAGAGCGATGCATATTTTGCTGCCTCTAGCAAGTCCTGGTCAAGAGGAGGAAACTGACTATTCTCAGGCAGTTCCCCTGCAACCAATAGGATGGATAAAAGCAACCACGCGTAGTGGAAGGTCTTACCATACTCTAGGGTCTCTTTCTAGTTCGTAAAAAACTCTTCACAGAGGAACTGCACCCAATTAAAATGTACCCCCTATGCGCATTGTTCAGCCAATGCGATGACTGTTGTTGGTATCTCGTTGCCATGACATTTTCTCATCACTTTTCCTGCCAGCAGCTGGGTGGCTACGCGCCCCCTTTTGTCTTGAATGCTGTTGATTACGTAGCCACTCTGCTTATTTTCCAACTGGTATTTCCTCTTCATGGCCTTTGCGAATGCCAAATCTCCGCATTTTCCAGCTATTTCCATGGGGTCCCTTCCCGTACAGGGAAGCTGAAAAATCCCATGAATAAGCTCGGTCGTGATGGGAATCGGCTCCTCTAGCCATAGGTACCCATCATGCACCAGGAAAAGTAGTTGCCTGATGACAAAGATCATGATTGGTGCTCAGTGAAAGTGTGGAATCCATAGTAGGTGGAGTAGTCTGGCCTTCTGCACACCGTGCAGCCATTTATGCGGCTTTAGCACTGTAACTAACCCCTCTTTGCCTTGTTTCATGAGTTGGCTAGTCTCCAAATGTGAGAACTTTTCACTATCCGTGAGGTCCCAATCTTCAAATTTCATCATGGGAATGCGGCCTAGGACTAATCCTTTAACCAGAATTCCATCTGGGAGAGACGGGGTTTGGAGTGTGCTTTTAACGACATCCAAATCTTTGGGTACTTTCACTCTCCCTTGTCGCGGAGGGACATACTTGGGTAGTTTTTCTTTAGCGTGCACTGGCTAAATGTATTCCTCCATTTCTTCATCCGCCTTGATTTCTTCTTCGAATGCTTGGAGATCCTCCTCCTCATCATCGGTCTCCATATTAATAGTCTTGCCCTTATCTTCCATAGACAATTTACCAAACCGCGGATTTTGCGGAGACATACGGCCCGGTCGTACTGCCTGTGGATCCTTTATGGGCCTCCATGTCTGGGGCGATTTAGGGATTTCCAGTGCATCCCCCAGTGGTGGCGTAGAGCTCTACGTAGCTGCCTTGGTTATTGACATCATTCTGACCAGGAAATCTTGTGTCTCCTTTGGCAATGTCTCAAACATGGAACTTGCTCTCACAGCCTCCAAATTCGTCAAGTCCATACCCAATTGATAGCACAACGACTGAATTCTCAAAACACCAAGGTTTGATCAATGGAGAGCCACCTGTGATTTATAGCCCTTTTTTAATTCAAATTCAACTGTTCCCCCCTTATTCGGCTCATTAATGCGAGATAGGCGGCAGTTAGCCCCAAATCTAGTTCTAACTTTATGTCTTCATTGCCCACTGCCCGCTCTTCGTTGCCTTAAATTGGACATATTGTCATGAACAATAACTCCAACGGTCACTTCTCAGCCTACCCGTGTAGTAGTGCAGGCCCTTATGCGTAGTCGCAACCCCTTTGACGTACCAATCCTACGCGCAACCTTCATCTCGTGCATCTCCTATACAAACTTTTTTATAGTCCCACGCTCTCTTTCAACTTCTTGGAGTGCTAAGATTTTGCTTCCTACGGATATTCAGGTGGTCGCACCACCGGTGTGAGGCTTCAAGTCACCTTCCAACCCTGTCTGCGGGCACCACTCAATTACCCTCGCATTCGTCAGTGCGTCGTGTTCTTCCTTGTATGGTGTGCTCCCCTGTTTACTTGGTCTAGTAAGGTGCGGTCGCAGCCATGGTAGCAGGGTCACAAATTTTTCTAATGCGGTGGTATGGCTACCCATATCTTGTCTTGTCCTTCTATCGATGTGACATGCTTGCGCGATTTTGGTTTCCAGTTTTTTGATTTCTGCATCGATTAACATGCTTTTATGCTTCAGTCATACCCAATATTCTTCGAGTTCGTGAAGTTCAAGGTTCCCTCACTGAATGGCTTCTTGAATCTGCATATGTTTGTCCTCACGTATTGTCCCAACTGTGGGAAATATTTTATAGGGATTCATCTCTGCTCTTATGGTTTCGTCTCTTCTCGTCAGTGTTGGGGTCATTTCCGCACTCCCGTTTTTGCTTATGGCCCTATAGGTCCATCGAACCATTGGTATGTGTAGGTCCCAGTCAATTCCTCTCGCCTAGTGAACTATGTTCATGGTTCCGCATAGCTTTTGGAATTCTCCGACGTGGAATATTTGTGGTGTGCATCGCTTTTCTTGCTGCCGCATTTGGTTCTGATTTTTTATTCTTAGTTTGGGATGTGCTTGCACAGCACACATCTGCACCCAACAACACAGGTGGGCGTGCAAGCTGCTTCGTCCTAGCTACCCAACTCTTATTCGACGCTAGGGGCTTCCAAACCATAAGTTCATCCATCTTCTACATTCTCGACAGTTTACAATGGTCTCTTGATGGGTACTCCACCATCGTGCAGGTGTTGTGCACAGTGCACATCCCAGTGCACTGTACCGCTGCTGTTTCGGTACTACACTTTCAAATTTGTTCACGAATTCATCCACCGTCATTACTCCATCATATGTTGGCAGTTCCCTTGCCTCTGTCGTCACACAACGTAGTGATCTAATCTTCATGTTGCAATTCAGCGTTGTCAATTCATGCAACCTGTTCTACCAGCGTTCTACTTCTTCGTCTGAATTCGAAGTACAGGAGCTGTCGTGCTCCCACGAGATTCTCCCATTTGCAGTCGGGTTCACCCGATCTTGGTCTCACGCCATTATCTGTAAATACAATCCAGCTCATTGTCATGCACTGGTTCAATGTAGCATGCTCCTTCGGCTAGGTCTAGCGGAACTACTATGCGTAGGGACTTTTTCTCAAATATCATCTTTCGCTTCTTCAAGTTGATGACTCCATTCAGATCAATGGCCCAGTCTATTCTTAGCAACGCGGGATAAGGATTGTTGTCATCAACAATCTCTATTACTTCAAATTCCTTTTGTGTGCTCACGCCTTCAATATCAACTGTTACCCCTTGCAACCTCCCCATGGGCAAAATCTTTTGTTGGTTCGTCATTCGTAATTGAATAGGGGACCACTACAATGTAGGCTTGCCCATACATTCCCATGGTTGCTTCAGTAATACATTCGCGTCCGAACCTAGGTCTAGGATTACCTGATCCATTTCATACTCATCAATTTGCGTCGTCAATCTCATTTCCCTCCCAGTGCACAATGCATGCTTTCCCAGTTTCTAGACTACGCATGGTTCCCTTGACCCTGCGTACTTGGTGATCAACTCCTATAGTCCCTTAACTGTCTTATTATCATGCAGCGGTTTCATGCATGTCTCCAAAAATGTGCTAAGCATGGAAGGATCCATCCCTGGCTCTGGTTGATCCTTACTACCTGAAGTGGAGGCCTCCGTGAAGCTCTTCTTAGCTTCCATGAACGTCTCCTTTGCGCATTCTAAGTCAAACTTAGGTTCCGTTGTAGGAGCCTTGCGAATCCATGTATCTTCCTTGGGCTACTTCCCTTTATCCTCCCCTATGGTTACACCACTTCTAAGCATCATGTTCACATTTGGGTCTTCTTCACGTGGTTCAGACCTCATCATTTGGATATTATGAGTCGGGGGAGGCTGGAGTACCCCTTTCTCGCACATATGTACGATCAACATAGGGAATCTCCTGCTTCATGATTGAACTGAGCATAGTATGAACAAGATATTCTCGTTGGGTTGGTACAATCGCAAGTGTAGTTCCTGTTGAAGAGGTAAATCCCCTCTGCGGACATAGGTGATTCCTACTAGCCCAGACCGGGTCTAGCAACAATCATCAAACGCTATAGCGCAAGTTCCTAATTGCAAATAAACAGACCAGCGATAAAGGCCTACCTGGATTCCAACGCTATCATTTGTAGAAGAGGTGATTCTCTCGTTCCTCTGCTCCGACAGATCACAATCCTCACGATCTCCGTGAATGGACACCTGCACATACAAGAAACAATACAAACGCAAGCATAAAATCCAGTATACGCAACTATATGTCAGTCAGAAAAGACATAACTCATCATCATCATAAATAATAACAAGAGTGGAACCATAACCAATAGTTGTTCATTAATAATGAATCAAAGGGGAGTACAACCAATGTTCTGACACTGGATTCTCCTTTGGAGGGCAGTCAGTAGCACATGTCTCACAAAGCCTATCGGGAATAAGGACAAGCCTCTCTCTTTGGATCTTGGACAATAGTCTCCTTGCTTGGATTTGGCCTTAAGGGAATCAAGAAGGCTCTTAGCATGAAGCTCTTGGGAATTTGGGAATTCTGAAACTCTGGAACTAGCTTGCAAAGGAAATGGGCAAGCTTTTATAGATGGAGGAAGGGGAGTTGGGATCATAATCAATAATCATGGGATTGGCCATATCATCAAGGAAGCTTCCATGAGAGGTGGCAAACCACTTCCTCTCTATGGAAATCTGTAGCCCAACCACCCAACTCAAGATAGATAGCAGTCCAGGAATTTGTTAGGATGAAACTTCTGCTATTTATTTGTTAAAAAACACCTCTGAATATGGTTGGTGCGGGTGCGACTCTATGACAGAGCACCCACTGGTGCGCCCTCTTTGGAGGATTTGCCCCCTTGGCGCGAGGGCTGAACTATGGGACTGTGCCAATGGAAAAAGAGTTCTTTTTAGGGTTTTTTAGCAGGAGATGTCTTCAGTGCAAACAAAGCTCATGTTCAGAGTAATGCAATGCAAGTGTTTTTAGGTCATGTCACTTCTCATAGGTCCCATAATGAGTCCTCCAAGATACGGGAGAGGGGTAGCAGAGACAGTGACAAATTGTTGTGTAACAGATGCCCCCTAAAGCATGAGGCCCAAGAGAGTGAGAGGGGTGAAATGCTTTACGAGAACATTTCCAACCGAAAACACTGCCACCAGAAAACCTGCGTGGAGATGTACAACTGATATCTCAAATACATGATATATGTGGTATGGGCGCAGCCATCCATAGAAGAGTACATAATAATCTAGATCCAAGGTATGGGCACAACCATCCAGTGAGGATCAATAAATAGACTCAGGCATGGTCGCAGCCATCCAATGAATGAGTCAAGTAACAATCATAATAATCCACAAAATCACAGCTTGGATCCCAACAGATAAAATCCAGGGTCTTGTGCTCCATCTCGATCCGAACAAAGTACAAGTTCAAGCATGCAAATATAGGAGCCGAATTCGAACATGCAGGAATATCGTCTGATTACCAGCCAATGGTGAAAGTTGTTAACAGACGCGAGAGGTACCACCAATATTGAAAATGGCCCTCAAGATACTACAGGTACAATCTACGGCGTGTGAATCAGTGAGCCAGCGTTGAACACCCATAGAATAATTCGATCAGAGGCCAATGATGAAAACCTCACGGCGAATGCGAAGAACTTGCCATTGAGGCATGCAGGCTCCAAGGCACCAGAAGGGAGTCTCTAGATCAGCTTCCTGGATAATGAGCTGAAGCCGACAGGAACTGACCTTGACCGAAGGTGGGCCATGGTGTTTCCGACATCATCGACGCGAGACAGAGGAAGATAATTTTTTTGTGAATCAGGATTATATGAGTTATCAGAGGGAGGTTGATATTTTGCAAAGGTCAACTTCTCTTGAACATATCGGTGGCACGACAGTGGACTTGGCAGTATTTGACATCAATCGATTAGAGGTCATGTTGACAAGGCAAACAACAGATGAGAGGTCAAACAGGATCACCCAAACCCACGGTGGCAAGTGAAAAACGAGATGAGATGTTCCCACCCTGACACGAATGCAAACAAGTTCCATGTTCAAGAGCGACATACTGTCGACACGACAATGATTCTGGTTCCATTTTCCCCACCATTTCTGGCGAGTACCCCAACTATTTTTATTAACAAGCTTGAAGGGGATAGCATATGCTTGTAAAATGTCATTTCGACGGAATCCAATGTCATCAAGTTTTAATGAGTCTGACAAAGGGAGAACTCGGCGTCTTTTCATGTTTAGAGAGTTTGAAAAGACAGCAGAAAAGTAAACTCCAAAGGTCCCTTTTCGTAAATAGTTCCTCAGACCCAAAAAGGTAAAAAACAAAATTCGAGGAAACCTCCTAGTCGCGATAGGCTAGGGTATTCCTTTTTCATAAATAATCCATCCCAGCCCGGAAAAGGGGTAAACGTATACTGGGTAGATGTCATTTCACATCCATTTTAACAAGATCGAAATGACAAGGGCCTCGACAATCTTTTCATGTTTAGAGAGTCAGAAAAGAGCTGAAAGATGACTCCAGAATGACTTTTTCGTGTATTTACCGAGTCTGAAAAAGTATAAAATATAACTCGTTTCACCGTTTAAGTCGCATAAAAACCTGTTGCTGCACAAAAAGCAAGTGTAAAACCCATTTTTGACAAAAAAATATATTAAAATATTTAGAAAAATAACTTTCAAAACCTATTTTGAGTTCAAAAAGTTATAAATATTTCAAATGGTAAAAATAAAATTACTTTTTACTATTTACCTCACTGAAGAGCAGCAGTGGTCCATTTGGTGTGCGAACTTTTGACGACGATTGTGACAGATCCGTGCTACCATTCAGAGCTCCGTCAGTTCCAGGTAAGAGGAGCTTCCTAGTACTCCATTTCAATCAATTTTTTGATAGTTTCCTTTTGCGCATTAGATTTCTGTAGAAGGATTTAAAAATTTAGGGCCACGCCGATTGGCGCGGGTTTCGGGCACAGATCCATGCCAATGGGATTTTATATGCCAAAGGCCCGTGCCAATGGGCACGACTATTTTAGAAACAGCCGCACCGACGACGGAACCAAATTTTCGCCTTAAATTTCAGATTTGTAATTGATCTGAATGTATTTTTTGGCCTACCAGGGATCTAATCAAGGGTTCTTGACCATATGGATGCAGGCAACCGAGAAAAATGGTGATTGAATGGAAAGAGAGGGAGCATGAGAGAGAGGACGAATTAGCCATGGAAAATGAAGTTTGCATGGACGCCCTCAGGAATTGCGGGTTGAAGAAATTCTTCCTGACACCTTATTTACGAGCTCTTACAATACTTTATCAGCATTTGGGATGAGAATGAACAAGTGTTTAGATTGCGGGATCAAGTATTAGAACTGGAGGTTTCTAACATCTACTTCATCACCGGATTGTCACGCAGAGGTCCAGTGCCCATACTGACAGGGAGCAAACCATCTGGCGAGAAAATGGGTGAGGTGATGGCACAAGTGTGCCCAGGGGCACAATTCGAATCCGGGAGTGCGAAGGTAGACATTGCTACAATTCGGGATCTAGCACTCAGGGTGGTGCTATTTACTATCACGCGGGCTGTGGGGGCGCAGGCACCGCACGAGGTGACAAAAACTCAGCTTTTATTGGCCTCAGAGTGTATGAATACCACGATATTTGATTGGGCCACAGCAATGACAACAAATATGAAGAGACAGCTCACAAAATGCAGGCGAGGCAAACTGAAACAGTTTGGCTACGGCTCTATCTTGGTATCGTTCATTCTGGAACGATTACCAATATTCCAAGGCCAAGGGGCCATAGTAGCTGATCCATTACCATGAGAGCCAAGAATGGCTCGCTGGGTAGCATTGATGCCCAGAGGAGGAGGGGGCCAACAGATGTCCTGGAGGCTGGAGTTTTTTGGGTGGCTACGTCGTCAGTTGATCGTAGTCAAAGACTACCCATATGCAGGGACCGGTTTCACTAGTGATCCAGATCTCCCATTGCCGGAGAGAGATGAGTGGGACAAAGAGCTGGGTATGATCTCTTTTTGATTTTATGTTTTATGTTTTTTTTTTTGTTAATACATGTTCTTTCTAACAGCAGCTATATATGTATGCAGATGTCGGCCCACAGAGACCAGCTGGTATGTCTCCCATTTCACAGAGAACTCAGCCCGCAGCTGACCCTCGGGCAGAGGGTGCCAAGGGAGGAGAGTTGATCCAGAACCTTGAGGGGATTGCTCGAGGGATTCCAGACTATGTCCAGCTGGCATATGTCCCACTGGCATACCAAAGACATACAGTGGGAGTGCCTAGTCGCCTCCACTATCTTCTGAGACGCCTAGTGCGTGCGGTGACGTGTTATCACGAGCACCACAAAGATTAGACACCTAGGGATTATTTTCATGCATATTTTTTGAGAGACATGTCGTCTCCGGATGTATTAAGACGAACATGTATATTTTTTATCTATGTGATTCACGCTGTGCAAACATTTCGACACACATATATATATATATACATATGCCTATGGTTTATTGTGTTTTTTATGCTTCTTTTGTTGTTTTAATTACATGCTATGCAAATGTCTGTCTAATACATAATTGGCTAATGCATCAGTTAACGTATTTAATCGTCTTGGAATGTGTTGATATGTGATGAAATCAAAATTCCTTTCCAACAACTTAACACGTAGGTATAACCTTAGAATCTAATGGTCTTTGACAGAATATCGCCCATTGAGCTAGTGTACAACAAGCTGAGAATCCAGGTTCACAACCAATGTTCGAAAACCGAGATTAATCGCCTCGCCTAGTAACTCAATAACAACACTATACTCAGCAACATTGTTCATGGTACAACCTAGACAAACCCCTTGAAGGTCTATTAGCTCACCATGAGGATTGTAGATCACCCATGCCGCAAAAGACAGGTTGTGTGTACTACGGGAGGCACCATCAGCAAAACCAACGTAAGGCGAACCATACATCTGTACAAGAAGCAAAAGGACACAATAAGGGAAATCACGCTGACACACCAAGCCAAAAACATGAAAACACGCACACACAACACACCTGCTAAAGCACACGTATGTACAAATCAAAGTGCCTGGAATTCACGCATAATATTTTTTTAAGTAAAGCCCATTCTAGGGCTTAGCCAGAGGATTCCCTTCGTAGTCAATCAACTCATAGGCCCCTTTTTGCAAAACTCTCTTTACATTATAAGGCTCGTGCCACATGGGTTCGAATTTTCCTGCCCCTAGCGTATCATTGGCTTGATCGTAGAGCAGGACTAAATCTCCCTCAACAAAAGAACGAGGATTAACAGTGTGATCGAAGTGAGTTTTCACTATATTCTTCTGTGCTTCGATAGCTAGAGAGGCTAGTTGATGAGTTTTGTCTAGCCGCTCCAGGTAAAGAAGGTGTTCTTCTACCGGAGTAGTGTCGGGGAATAATTCGACGGCTAATTTTAAAGAAGGGATCTCACACTCGATGGGAAGGGTAGCCTCTAGTCCATAAACCAATTGGAAGGGAGTGAAACTGGTGGCATCCTTCACAGAGGTTCGGTAGGCCCACAAGGCAGAGAACAACCTCAAGTGCCAGTTGGACTTGTGCATGCCAATGGTTCGTTGAAGCATTGTTACTAGAACCTTGTTGACAGCTTCTACTTGGCCGTTGGCCTGAGGATAGTATGGAGTCAAGCTATCGTGTCGTAAGCCCAACTAGGTTGTAAGCTCAGTCATCATATGATTACGGAAATGCTTTCCGTGATCAGTGACGATGGCCTGAGGGACTCCGAACCATGAGATAACATGATTAAATAAAAATTGTGCTGCTGTGTGACCGTCTTCAGATAATGTGGGCATCGCCTTGGCCCATTTTGTGAAGTAATCAACGACAACGATGATATACCCATGCCCCCCGGCTGAGCGAGGGTTACAGGTCATATAATCAATGCCCCATTTTTCAAATGGGCTGACGGTAACAATGGGGTGCAGTGGAGCGGGAGGTGCACGCATATTCCGTTGGTAGATTTGGCATTCGTGACAAGAGTGGATGGCAAGAATGAAGTCCTTAAATATGGAGGGCCAAAAGTAACCGGCGCAGAGGATTTTCTGAGCATTAGCATATCCAGACATGTGACCACCACAGGTGCCAAAATGGCAATCATTTAAAACCCGCTTAGCTTCCTCGAGTGTTAAACATCGGCGAAGAATAGAGTCAGCGCCGAGACGGTACAGGGTGTCCCCAATAATGCGATATGGTTGAGATTGATGGCGAATCCATCGTCGAGCATCCTTAGATATCCCGAGACGAAAAGAGGACGTCTGTAGATAGACAATGATATCCCCGTACCAGGGATCAAGGGTGCTGATTAAGAAGAGGGTTTCGTCCGGAATATGGTCCTCTAACCGAGAGGGTGCGGTAAGAGATGGCAAAGAGCACAACAATTCAACAAAGACGAGGGATTTCTTGGAATTGGCAGTAGTGAATTCCAAGTCAAACTCTTGGTGGATAACAATCCACTTCGAGTACTTTCCCCCCAGCAGCTGACGCGACAGGATGTACGTCATCGGGTTGCAATCAGAAATCACCGTCGTAGTGCGCAACAGGATATAATGGCGAAACGTTGGATGGCACAAACGGCAGCCAATGCCAACTTCTCGATGTGAGCGTATCGAGATTCCGTATCTAATAGATTACGGTTGAGATAATAAATGATGTGCTCAATGTCATCATCATCATCTTGAACGAGAACCATGCCAATAGTGGTATCAACAGCGACCAGATACAAAGTGTAATCACGATGGTAATTAGGAGGACACAACAAAGGAGCGGAAACAAGGAGAGCCTTGAGGTGCTCAAAGGACTCTTGAGTAATGGCATCCCAAAGAAAAGGGGTGTCCCGCTTTAGTAACCGCGTAAAACCTTTGGCCACCTTGGCATAGTTGGGAATGAAGCATCATAAAAAAGTCACTTTGCCCTACAAGCTCTGCAATTGCTGCAAAGAAGCAAGGGGAGGAATATTCAGAATGGCCTCGACTTTAAGGGGGTCCAGACGGATGCCCTCTTGGGAGACGATGAACTCGAGAAGTCTGCCAGATTCTACGCAGAAGACAAACTTATGCGGATAAAGCCGAATACGGTAATGTCAACAGCAGAGAAAGATTTCAAGAATATGAGCGGGATGGTCCTGACGCTTAGCTAAATGAGCTGGTAGATCATCCAGGTAAGGCTACACGATGTGTTGAATATCATGGAATGCATAGGACATCGCGCGTTGGAAGGTAGCACCGGTGTTCTTCAAACCGAAAGGGAGATTTTTGTAGGCGAAAGTGCCCCACGGACAGATAAAGGCGGTTTTGTGTTGATCGACAGGTGCAATATTAATCTGGTTATAACCAGAAAAACTATCCATAAACAAGTACATTTCACTTCTGGCACACTCATCAATGAGCTGGTCAATGAAGGGTGTGGGGTAGTTATCCTTGGGACAGGCTCGATTAATATCACGGTAATCAACACAAACCCTGATGGTGTGCTGCTTTTTATTCACAGGGACAAGATTTTCAACTTCTGCTTTAATGGTTGTGGCCTTTCTGGGGTGCACGAGGCGTAAACGCTGTCAGACAAGCTTAGCTCCCGGATACGTGGGTATCTCATGCACCACAATACTTGGGTCGATGCCAGGCATTTCTTCATAAGACCAAGTAAACACGTCACGAAAGTCGCGAAAAAGACCAGTATAAAGCTGAATCTCCTCACGAGTACAAGTTACTGAAATATGGATATGCTCGACAATCCCTAGTTTAACAAAGATGTCGATCGACTGGGTTTGCATGATGTTTCGCATGTTCCCTTTGGAGGACACTTGATAAACTTGGATGGGTATCTAAAGGGGTTGTGCGGGGAGACAATGAGCAAACCGCTCGAGATAGGCCAGCATTTCCCGATGGGTAGGGAGGAATGAGGAACGATGGTGAAGATTGGACCAAGGGGGTTCCTCAAGAGACATAGTCTCGATAATGGCTTCATCAGAAATAAATGTTTCCTTTAAGGGATCCGAAGAAGCATAGTCTCCAAGCCAAGGGGAATGAGCATATGAGTCAAGAGCTCTGCTCAAAGGAGCAGATTCAGGAAGGGGAGCCGATGCGGAAACAATCTTGACGTAGTTGAGCTCGGCAGGACTCAACGGCATCTCATCGCCCCATGATCCTATCTGGTCAATGGGAGGAAGAACCTAAGGATCAGAATGAACAGAAATCATATTGATAGGAGCGACGTTCGGAGGTGGGAGTGAAAAGGCACCCATGAGGGCAGGATCTTTAAAGAGCCTAGCTCCCACACTCTCTAATGGAATGGAGGTATGCTCCACAAAAGGCACGTTGCCCTCGGAAGAGGAGGCGAAGAAATACATCTGGTCTACTATGATAATCTTCCCCTGATGAGGGAAACGAATGACATGAAATAGAGATGAAGCCACGGCTCGCATGGCATATGTCCAGCTTCGGCCTAAAAGGAGGTTCTAAGTTAGATTAGCATCAACGACTTCAACTTCCACTTCGACAGTCTTCCCTTCCAAAGTAATAGGCAAACATTGGAGGATACCATAAGGGCGAGACTCTCTCCCATCAAAGGCTGCCAAGGTTGTAGGAGACTGACTCAAGGTCGAAGAACCAATAGCCTTCCAACAAGCAACAGACATAATGCAAGTTGAAGCACCTTCATCAATGATCGTACGATGAATCATTTTAGAGTTGATGATGACCTAGATAAGGAAGGAAATCTAGTGAGGTAGTCTCGGTACATGGCTTTCGAGATCAAAAGTGATCAAATCCGAGTCGGTCGGGTCGATGCCACCGATGGCTGATAGCAAGGACTTCCTCTGGGAGGGGTAGCTCTAGAGAACTTCTAGAGCGGACATAGCTGACGGAGCCTGGGCTAAGTCCTCAACGATGTTGTAGTGCTGAGTAGCATGAGCATTAGGGTTGTAAGAATATTTCGGAGTACACCTTTAGGAGGGGGTCGAATAGGCGTCTCAGTGCTAGGTCTCTCGATATGGAGCAGACCAGAACTGGGCGACGGAGCGCTTGAGGGGACCTTGGGCTCTTTCCCGGCAGGCGACGGATATTCTCTTGCTCGAGTACTAATGTGAATGAGAATCGTTCCAGCCATGAACACTTGAGAACCAAAGGGAGAAGAGGATTGGGACGGGTCAGCCACCATTTGCATTTGCTGCGAGGGGAAAGGTTCTTTCAGCACCGCAGGAGTCCTAGGAGCACCTTTCAACAAGCGACTAACTTCAGACCGCCTTGGGCAGTCTTTGGTGTAGTGATCCTCGTCGCAGATAAGACAAGGATACTTGGGCTTTCATTTGGCTCCTTCCTCGGGTGGAGGTTTAGGGGAATCCTGCTTGGGTTGATCAACGTTATTTTTCCCATTTCCCTTCTTTTTTCCTTTCGAGGCTTTATCCACCGTGGTGGACTGGACGGCGTTAACCTCGGAAGTATTACCAGAATTAGACACAGGCTGAGAAGTATTTTCATTCGAAGCATTTGACTTTTGCTTCCCAGGGTTCGCGGAAGATTTCTTAGAGGATGGATTTACAGAACCAATGACACCGTCAACAGATGGTTTTGGCGGAGCTTTGGAAGTTCCGGGCCTCGGGGCATCAGGAAAATAATCATATAGCGTATTGGACTAGGAATAAACCAAGTCAAGGTACTGAGCACATGCAATAGCCTGCTCTTCAGTTACACATGCCCCCATAGCAATGTCCCATGCGATAGCAGGGACAAAGGAGGTTGTAAACCAATCAGTCAGGAGCTAATCAGGAATCCAAAATTTAATCAAATGACGACGCTGTCTCCATTCATGTATATGATCGGAGATGTGTGTGGCCGTATCCTATTTAAGGGACATGAGGAGATGTGTGCTTGTCTCATACCGAATTGGCAACTGAAAATGAGTTAAAAATGCCATCGCCAAAGAGTTAAAATCTTGAAAAGATACGCTAGCTAGCTCAATATACCACTTAGTAGCAGAGCCAGTGAGAGTTCTTTGAAAATGGCGGAACCGGACTGAATCGTCAATCCACGAATTTGATGAACACCAGAGATGATAAGTCATAACGTGGGCTTGGGGGTCTTCTCCAGCTTCGCCATCGAATTTGGGACAATCACCGGGAATCTTAGTTGGAACTGGTGGCCAGTATGGATTATGAAGAATAGGATCATTGGTCAGTTTGGACACATCCGGCAGCTCCAATGTTGCTAAGAAGGGTAACTGAGGATTGAAGGACATCTGTGGCCGCGGGTAAGAGGTAGCACCAGGGTTCCAACTAGTTGTTGGTTGCCCCCATTGATTTTGTCTGGACGGACCTGGCCCATAGGGGTTCTGTCCGTAGGGATTTTGTCCATAGGGGTTATAGCCATAACTAGACGACTGACCCTGTATTTGCCCCCCAGCATTCCATTGATTACCAACTTGACCTGCAGGAGCAACATATGGTTGCTGGTAATTCTGATAAGGACTCACTTGCATTTGTTGATAATTTTGATACGGGGCAAACTGAGCTTGCCCCTGGGATTGCTAGAAACCATAAGGTTGCGAGGCTCCATACTGAGCCTAGGGGCCAGGCTACATTTGATAAGCAGGTTGAGATTGAAACCCAACTTGGATTTGAAGACCAGCTTGGGTCTGGGGCCCAGCCTGGGGCTGAAAACCGGGTGGAGCTTGGGAAGCAACAACCATTTTCATGCCCGGTTGAGCAGGCCCAGAGAGATGTCCTTAAGAGGATTGGGGTTGAGCCACCTGGCTAGAAGGTTGTCCTAGTTGAGATTGAGATTGGCCCATCTGCCCAGAAGTTTCAGCCTGCTGGGTGTTGGGTTGTCCTTGCACAACCAAGGTTTGTCCTGATGGACTAGATGGCTGAGTGGATTGGACAGTTGGTTGGCCTGATTGAATCTGAGGTTGACCAACTTGTCGAGACGGTTGACCAGACTGGACAGTGGGTTGGCCTTGCTATACGTAAGGCTGACCACCCTGCCCAGAAGGGTATCCCTGCTGGACCCCAGGTTGTCCTTGTTGCATATAAGGTTGCCCTGGATTTCTAGAGGGTTGCCTAGAAGGGTATCCCTGCTGGACCCCACGTTGTCCTTGTTGCATATAAGGTTGTCCTGGATTTCCAGAGGGTTGCCCAAGATAAGTAAAATATGAACCACCATAGGCCAAAGGTTGTCCTTAAAAGGGTTGTCCTTGTGGGCCTCCAAGTTGCCCTGGATAAGATTGTCCGTAATACTGCTGCCCATAGGGAGGCTACGTGTAAGACGGCTAACCTTGATAAGGTGGTCCTTAGAGATCCGTAGGGGGTACTTGGCCACCACCGTAACGAGAGTTACCCCAAGAAACAGCTAACGGGACTGAGACCTCAACTACAGGCTGAGACGGCAAGGATCCGGCAAGATAAAGGTGATGCCCTACGGGATCGTAGTAATGTGACAGACCTTGTGAGCTCGGATTCTGGACAGCTTGCAAATACTGATCGTATGCCCCCCTGTTGGAATGGAGCCAGAAGAAGGTGGGGCATTAAGCATAGGATCGACAACTCTGGATGTAGGTACCGATTGGCCACTATTTACCGAACCGGGGAATGGACCAGCAACAGTGGTCACAACCGAGGATGCAGTGATGGCACTAACAACAGGCGCTGAAGAAGCTACAGAGACAGTTGGAATAGTCGGGACTGAAGTGGCAGATGTATTGTGAATTTGAGGAATAAAAGATCCCTAAGTCAGAGTGATGTTGTGATCCCACATAGTACCTGTAAAGGAGGTCCTAGAACTAATAACATCCCTCAAAGCCCTATAGCGTAAGGGCAACGTGACACCAAGAGGGGTGACACTGAAGGGTGGGGTTTCCGCTGAGATAGGAGTTTCAACACTCGTCATAATGGATGCTTCACTTGCGATGGGGGATGTGTCATCCATATCAGAGGAAGACATTGGGACCGAAACACTAGGAGTAATAGGAATATCCTCTTTGGAAGGCTCCCAGATGGGGTTCCAATGGATATCGTAAAAATCGTCTTCTGGAGTGCGAGAGTTCAGCGGTTTGATACTTGGAATAACAGGGAGAGTACCACTACCAACCGGTGTCTCAGGAGCAACAGAAGAAGGAGATCCTTGGTCACTTGGAATGGGAGACGGGATCGATGATTCCGTTAGGATGATTCGATTCAAAAATCCTAGGAAAACTAAAGAGAAAGGACCCTACTCAAGCTAATGCAAACAAGATCTAACAAGGTAAATGTGAACGTGGCCGAATAAATTTTATGACACAAGGACATAACTTGACCTTTTCATCTTTAAAGAGTCGAGAAAAGGACAAAAGATGACTCTAGTCACCTTCGAATGTTTAATGAGCCTGAAGTGACAAGTGCTCAGATGAGCCTTTTTTTTAGGGAGTCCGAAAAGGAGAAAAAGTGACTACTTTAGAGAACTAGGCAAAGGTTTACCAGACAATCTGTAAAACTGCATATACACCTTGGCAATCGTATGAAAACCAAGGACTTTCCGTACATCAGTCAATCTTCCCGAATGCTATGTTCGGTGCATTACGGGTTGTAAGGCGGCAGACATGGCTTCCTATGGATAAAGGATGATAAACCTAGTGGGGTCTCCCCATATTCTCGACGGTACGTGGGAGCACAATTCCGTACTAGACCATTATTGAGTCACAGAAGGAGGAATTACCCAACCTTGAGTGGACACAAAAGTGACTAGGTTTAACGACGTCGGAGCACGTCTCTAGCCTAGACCTCTAAACAGTGTGCATTATGTTCCAATGTGTTGTTAGATTCATTCAGTTCATTTTAAAGTTGATCTTGGATTATGTTTCAGTTTTCAGGCCTTACCGTATGTAGTGTCTCAAAATTTCCTAAATGCAAGCTATATGCCACAGTATATCATTTTATTTGATGAATGCTAACTATAAGAGAGTTGAAAGCTTTCACACAAACAAAATGATCGTAAAACAACCAACGATGTCTCTAATGTAGCTAATGGAAATCAAAAAGCTTTTCTTCAAAGTCACTAATCACTAAGAACAACGAAAAGCTCTAATTCACATTAACTAATGAAAAGAAAAAGAGTTTTTTTTTCAATGTTAATGGTAAGATGCACTAAACAAACTTTGAGAAATGATAATAAGAGAGCAAAAAACAAGCAAATTTCACTCAATGCAAGCACAATCAGATCCCTAAATTGACAAAGCAGTCCTTCAAAACCGAGAAAAATCCCAAAGACACAAATGAGCCGTGTAATCTAGGCCCAAAGTGAAACAAGGTGGAATTCAAGTGAAAAAGAGGTAAGTCACTCAAACAACGTAATGAAATGATTAAAAACCACTAAGAAAATGCAGGGGAGCAATCAGAAAGTTGTCTAGACCAATAAAAGACCAAAAACTCCTAAGGGAAGCTCGACACACAAAGCCACTAGATGCCCTAGGGCTAAAAACGTGGAATCGATAGAAAATGGCAAACAACCAAAGGATGAAGGTTAAAACCAGTCAAACAAGACTCCAATGCACTCAAGCAGTCAAGAAAATGTATCCAAAAACAAAGACCAAGCTCAAAAGGCTTAAAGTCAAGCAAACTTTAGCAGTTCTCAGGCCTGGTGCGACTGTCAAGCTGAAACTAGCGCCTTTTAAGGATTGGCGCAAGTGATATATTGACAACTAGCGCCAATTGGCGCGACTGTTACGCAAAAAAGTGCGCCAGTCAAGTTTGTTGTGCCAAAATGAAAAATATGCAATCCAAAACCAGGCCAACAATAACCAGGTAAACCAAGAAGCAAAAACAGCAAAAGAACCCAGCCCAAAAGGCTGACCAAGCAAGAAAAAAATCAAGAAACAACCAAAAAGGCAAGACAAGCTCCCCAGCGGAGTCGCCAAATTGTTGAAGAGGTAAATCCCCTCTACGGACAAAGGCGATCCCTACTAGGCCAGACCGGGTCTAGCAACAATCATCAAACCCTATAGCGCAAGTTCCTAATTGCAAATAAACAGACTAGCGATAAAGGCCTACCTGGATTCCAACGCTATCATTCGTAGGAGAGGTGATTCTCTCATTCCTCTGCTCCAGCAGATCACAATCCTCAGGATCTCCGTGAATGGACACCTGCACATACAAGAAACAATACAAACGCAAGCATAAAATCCAGTATACGCAACTATATGTCAGTCAGAAAAGACATAACTCATCATCATCATAAATAATAACAAGAGTGGAACCATAACCAATAGTCGTTCATTAATAATGAATCAAAGGGGAGTACAACCAATGTTCTGACGCTGGATTCTCCTTTGGCGGGTAGTCGCAGCACATGTCTCGCAAAGCCTGTCGAGAATAAGGACAAGCCTCTCTCTTTGGATCTTGGACAATAGTCTCCTTGCTTGGATTTGGCTTTAAGGGAATCAAGAAGGCTCTTGCAGCATGAAGCTCTTGGGAATTTGGGAATTCTGAAACTCTGGAACTAGCTTGCAAAGGAAATGGGCAAGCTTTTATAGATGGAGGAAGGGGAGTTGGGATCATAACCAATAATCATGGGATTAGCCATATCATCAAGGAAGCTTCCATGAGAGGTGGCAAACCACTTCCTCTCTATGGAAATCCATAGCCGAACCACCCAACTCAAGATAGATAGCAGTCTAGGAATTTATTAGGACAAAACTTCCATCGTTTATTTGTTAAAAAACACCTCTGAATATGGTTGGCACGCGTGCGACTCTATGACAGAGCACCAACTAGCGCGCTCTCTTTGGAGGATTTTCCCCCTTGGCGCGAGGGCTGAACTATGGGACCGCGCCAATGGAAAAAGAGTTGTTTTTAGGGTTCTTTAGCAGGAGATGTCTTCAGGGAAAACAAAGCTCATGTTCAGAGGAATACAATGCAAGTGTTTTTAGGTCATGTCACTTCTCATAGGTCCAGGAATGAGTCCTCCAAGATACAGGAGAGGGGCAGCAGGGACGGTGACAAATCACTGTGTAACAGTGCCCTAGTCCTCTGCAATTGTAACAATTAACTCCCACGGACCCTTCCTGGTCCCATTCCTCCTCATCCTTGGCCTCGCCCCAGGAATCTAGCGCGTGCCATCCCTGCATCTAGGTCGAGGGCTCGCGTTTCTATCTGCATCATATATGATGGGGTCTGGTCCATCATTAACTCGTAACTGTGATAAGTGCACTCGTCGTGGCTTACTGACCTACAGATATTACAAATCAACTTCTGGGGAGTCTGCGTATATGTCTGCAACAAATGAAAATTATCTATCGTGTGTTTTCCTCCTATCTGACAGATCGCGCACCATAACATGGGTGTTGTACTTGGCCCTGCCTGTGCCTCTAGACTCAATAGCATTAGCCACCCTCTTACCAAGTAGCTCACAAATACTAGACATTGGTCCTTATCATGGCCCTGGCCTTTGCATTTTACGCACCATACTTCCTCACGTGCCTCTAGCTAAAGTGCCCTGTTCTACTTCAATCTCTACATTTCCAGGCATAGATTCTGTAGTTGCACCTGGATTTGTTGAACTCCCAGTGCTAGATCTTGTATCGATGTCTCATGCAACCTCATCGTCATTTAATGCTTCGGCCTGGGTAGAAAGTTTCTATTGTGACAGAGTCATCCTCAGGTGTGGTGTCAGAGATGCCACAAACCATGCACGATGTTGTGCATCCGTGAGCATCATATTAGCCTCGTGAATCATACTCTTCAGTCGTTGATCCAAATCTCAGGGGGTCTTGCCTGGAAGCATCATGATCTCTTTAAACCCGATGATTGACTGTGTCTCTGATTTCAGCCGGATAAATTCTCTGTTCAACGCATTCTAAATCTCTGTTATCCCTGCATTTGGGTGGTCATTAGAGTGCTTGATATACCATGTCAATGCGCGATCCTACAGCGTGCTCACCAATGTAGCCTTCTTAATGTTGTCATCTGTGACCCCTTGCACTTCCCACACTGCTCTTACCATGAACCAGAACTGGTTTGGATCCTCATTCCCTACTCCTTTGAATACGGGTAGCCTGATCGTGCTCGCCATGTTGAATTGCGGGGTTGGTGGAGATGGAGTGGGTGGAGATGGAGGTGAAGGAGGTCAAGTGGGAGGTGGCATGGGCGAAGGTGGTAACTGATGAATGCGCTACCTTATAAAACTGACCGCCCTTCTCAGAGAGACCCGAGCGAGCTCCTCCTCGCTCTCTCGCAAATGTGAAATTAAAGGACTGTTTGCTGATTCCTCGCTACCTTTGTAGATCTTTCTGCTTCGCATTGTTCCAAACATTAATGTATTCGCATAACCCTCTTTTCACATAATAACATCTTAATCCAGGTATTCATAGATTTAATGTACTTACCTCGTGGTCTCTTGAGAAAACATTGTTCTGCTTCGTTGTAGCTCATAGTCATGTCTACTGCAAACTCAGTGGTAAATCCCCCTATTATCCGGTCGAGCCAATGGTCCACAACTCGCGTGATCTAATCTTCTGATGCCTCCAGTCTGCGCATTAATTTTGGAGTCCACACTATCGGTTGGTCGAGCTTACACCTTCCCTGGCTATCGGCTGACATTGCGATCCACTCATACAGTTCATAAGGAAAGAATGCGAAGAAATTCTCATGGATTTCTGTAGACACGTAGCAATTCAACCACCTTTTCTAGATACCTGCGGAGTTCTATTTTCCTGTGTCGCAAACCAGTGAATCTTTTTGTCCAACCACTCTTCAATTTCCTTCTTTGTTGGGTTCCAGTGGCACGACATCAGACATCCCTTAGGCAGATCACAGTCCTGGCAATGGAACCATTTGTTGGCTACGTGGGGCCTGACCCAGGTTCAGCAGTGAGTTTAGCCAAGCAAATCTCGGTACTACTAACCATTTCGGCAATAGTCTGCAAAGAGTGGGCTTAGGTCTCACCTGAAGTAGTATGGGAGGGTGTTGGAACCAGGTTTCCACACCCTAGGGATGTCTTGATCAGGGTTCTAGAGGTTCACGACCCTAATCTGCACAATGCACTGCTCCGCGCAGCTTTCTATTCTTCGCAACCCGTGCACACCTTTGTGAATACCATATTATTCTGATCCAATCCTTACTGTGCTATTATATTAGTGCTTAACTTGGTTTGTGTGGGCCCAATATTCTTATTACTTGTTCAGCTTTTAGATTAGCGCATGTACTCGAAAACAATATAAATGCATAACGATAAACAAAGCATAGCAATACAAATCTACAAACAGACACACAATATTCTGAATCAATATTATCTTTATTGATACTCAAGTTCAGTTACAGACCCAACTCCACCCTGCACACCTAGCTTCAGGGGTCCGTGCACTCAGCTGCAGAGCATCTATCTACCACTACGACCCAATATCTTTAGATCCACTTGTATCTTCTAACCATGCCTTCGCATCTATCTATTACTTTCCAAAACTAAGACTCTCTTTCCACTTAGAGCCTCACTCTATTTATACAATCTCATGTTCCACAGACCATGGGTAGGCCGACACACTTTACATGAAATTACATTATCTTAGCATGGACAACCCTAGGCTCTCGTGCTCTACGCCCAAATTTCGCGGGGTCTTTACATTACATTTGACCAAAACTCAGGCTTTAAGCCCAAAAACATGTTATGGGGGTATCTGCTGGCCAACAAAGATATAAACAAGTATTCAACCTCCTCCCATCCTCAGGGGTCGAATCCCTAAGATGAGGAGCTAATATAACTGATACTGAACAAGAAACAGGAATATAGGCATCATTAACAACTTGTCTGTTACACAGCAATTTGTCACCGTCCCTGCTACCCCTCTCCCGTATCTTAGAGGACTCATTCTGGGACCTATGAGAAGTGACATGACCTAAAAACACTTGCATTTCATTCCTCTGAACATGAGCTTTGTTTGTCCTGAAGACATCTCCTGCTAAAAAACCCTAAAAATAGCTTTTTTTCCATTGGCACGGTCCCATAGTTCAGCCCTCGCGCCAAGGGGGAAAATCCTCCAAAGAGGGCGCGCCAGTTGGCGCTCTGTCATAGAGTCGCACCCACGCCGACCATATTCAGAGGTGTTTTTTAACAAATAAACGGCGGAAGTTTCGTCCTAGAAAATTCCTGGACTGCTATCTATCTTGAGTTGGGTGGTTCGGCTACGGATTTCCATAGAGAGGAAGTGGTTTGCCACCTCTCATGGAAGCTTCCTTGATGATATGGCCAATCCCATGTTATTGGCTATGATCCCACTCCCTTCCTCCATCTATAAAAGCTTGCCCATTTCCTTTTGCAAGTAGTTCCAGGAGTTTCAGAATTCCCAAATTCCCAAGAGCTTCATGCTGCAAGAGCCTTCTTGATTCCCTTAAGGCAAATCCAAGCAAGGAGACTATTGTCCAAGATCCAAAGAGAGAGGCTTGTCCTTATTCTCGATAGGCTTTGCGAGACATGTGCTACTGACTACCCGCCAAAGGAGAATCCAGCGTCAGAACATTGGTTGTACTCCCCTTTGATTCATTATTAATGAACGACTATTGGTTATGGTTCCACTCTTGTTATTATTTATGATGATGATGAGTTATGTCTTTTCTGACTAACATATAGCTGTGTATGCTGGATTTTATGCTTGCATTTGTATTGTTTCTTGTATGTGTAGGTGTCCATTCATGGAGATCGTGAGGATTGTGATGTGTCGGAGCAGAGTAACTAGAGCATCACCTCTTCTACAAACAATAGCGTTGGAATCCAAGTAGGCCTTTATCGTCGGTCTGTTTATTTGCAATTAGGAACTTGCACTATATCATTTTATGATTGTTGCTAGACCCAGTTTGGGCTAGTAGGGATTGCCTCTGTCCGCAGAGGGGATTTACCTCTTCAGCATTGTCTCTAAAAGTGAAAAACTTATTCATTTGAGCTCAAACTAACTCCTAAAGCAATGAATCTACCCTCTATTACTATTTATCTATCATAATTAAATGCAAAGTCATCATTTACAATGGTAAATCATCCACCATGAGATAATCCATGATTACAATCAAAAACTGGAAAAATAGCAACCCTGAGAAAAACTGTCAAAAGTGCAGTGCCACTAGTCAAAAGCACAACACCACTTTCAGGTCCCTTTTGGAGGCCTTCCTGGCATCCAAATTGAGCCCATGATAGCGCATTGGAAAGATCTTAAAATCTACTTTCCAAAACACCTATAATTTTTTCATTTGAAGCTCATTTTACCCCTCAAAACTTGATTCTCCCAAGACTACTTCTGTGTGTCCAAAAAGTGGCAGAAAGGTCATTTTTAGGGTGTTTTTTAACCTTTTGGTGAACCAGTTCTGCTCCAAAAACTTTGAAACTTACTAGGGTGCATGTCCTCTTTACTATGAATCCAAAAATGCAAACCATTTCTTCATTGGGTTCCCCTAGGAAAATCTTAGCGCCGGTAGTGTTGTGATTCTATGCAATTTTTCTGTGTATTAAATTCCAAAATTTGCAAATGACAAAATTTGCTCCAAATTTGCCCAAAATTGGTGAGAAGCACCATCATCAAGTTTTTTTATGAGCCAAGGAATATTTAGCAAGCAACCTAAGCCTATCCTCCTCTTTTTTTCCTTTTATAGCTCGCCTTAGCCTAGCTTTCATCCATTGAGATGTCACCGCCTATGTTTTCCCCCTCCTCATAGTCTCGGTCCTCTGTGTCCATGTTTGCAAGGCTGAGGTTGTATGAAGGGAATGAGTGAAAGCGTTTTAGGAGTGAGGGGATGGGAAATGGCTTTATGGGCTAAAAATGAATGAGGGAGTAGGAAATGAGAGGGAGGATTTGTTTTGTTTGATGCCCTTGGGGAAGAGGGATGGAGGGATGGAAATGATATGGGGATAACGGGATAGGGAAATAGGGATAGGGGAACCTAGAGCTGTAGGGATAGGTGATAGGATGAACAGTGAGGATTTATGGTTTTAGGCATCATTAGGGAGATTTTAGGGTTTCATTTTTAACATGGAAAATGACACTTATAAGTTTGATTTGCAAACCAAATTTGAAGTGAGGGATGTCCACTTACTTGTAATGATGGAAGGAGAGAGAAATTTAGAGTTTCCTTGAGGGTTTTTAAGCTCTCCTACCAAAAGTGTAGCAACACCACTCAGAAGCGCAGCGCCAGGCCAAAATCGCAGCACCTGTATAAATTTGCACTAGGAAAATCTGCCAAAAGCGCAGCGCCACCCTCCAGAAATGTAGCACCACTTCAAGGAAACTTTTGATTACCTTCCTGTTGTCCAAATTAGACACAAGATAGCTCATTCGAAAGTTTGTCAAATATAATTTCCAGAATATCTTGCATTTTTCAATTTGGAGTTCATTTTCCCTATCACAAGCTCAATCTCCCAATACTTGTCAAAATGTGCAAAACGAGGCTACCAAAATGTAAAGTGATGTTGCAATCAACTTTTCAAGGTCTTCCTCAACTCCAAATTGAGCTCATGATAGCTAATTGGAAATCTCTCTGTGTCCAGTTATCATTTGACTCATAAAGAAAGTCATTTGGTCACTCCAACTAGGAGAAATAATTATTTTCCTAAGGTCACTCTAGAAGTGCATCAACTCTCCTGAGGCAACTGTATTTTTGACATTTCTCTAAACCCATGACACCTCTGCAAAAATTGAAGGAGGTTTTTCTTCCTTGGCCTATTATGGGCCAAAAAATCTCTCACGTTTTCCAAATTCTTCCTTGTTTGGTCTAAAACATAGTTTGAAGAAAAATCGGCCCTATGTGTGGCAAATGATTTGTCCCTTGGAATGAATTATTGAAAAATGATGGAGACATGATGTGTATGAGTTGGAATGTCCTCATACTCACTGAAATGACCTCCCTTATGCCTCATATACTTAGATGTCTCTGATTTCATAGCCAACCCTAGCTCAATGGGTGAGGAAATTAGGGTTCAGTGCTTGTGGAAAATGATGATTTGGACAGTCTTGGGAAAAAAACAACTCCCTTTGGCATGCACTTAACCCTTTGAAACTTTACCGTTTCACTTGACTATTTCCTTTGAAAAAATGATCTTTTGATGTTCTGGCATCTTTGGAACACTGAGTTAACAGCTTGGGATGGTGAAATTATTACATTTGAAAGACATAAAATTACATAATGAAATAAGAATTTCTCTTTACAAATCATCTTCACATGGTGAAGGGATCTTATTTGATCACCCTTTACTTGCTGGTCTTATGCAATGGAATGGAACCGTGGCAACCCTAATGACCTAATGAGACCTTGAAAAACCCTAAATACCTAATGAGACCTTGAAGAACTAAATTTCAAGATGACATAATGACCTCATGACTGATACAAATGGCATGATAAAAATAACTTTATGGATGATGTATAGTCAACAAGATATGAAACTATGCCAACAAGTAATCACATTTAGGGAAGAGTGATGTTTTTGGACTAGGACTACCATCAGCGACTAATTTTTTGCATGACCTAGTGGAATGATAAAAAAATTCTGAATCGGACCCTTAAAATGATATGAAAAGAGGATTTTGATCACTGATGGCAAGATGAAAATACTGACACTAACATCGGCCTTATTGGGGATGGAAGCTCCTTGGAGGTGTCAAGAACACCGTAGACCAAGTGCCTAACCATGTGGGCCAATACGGTCAAAAACTTAAATTGAAATGCATGACTGAAAGCTGACGACTTGGCGACACAAACTAACTATGAAACTGACTGAACCATGCTCACTTATGTGAGCTTATTAATCACACCCTACTCTAAGTGATCCATTCCTCACCTGATTAAGTGAAATGAAACAACTAATGCAACCAAGTAAACATTCTGGCTATTGTTTGAATTATTTGCAAGTGCTTGCTTATGAGCAACAAGAGGGAACTAATAAAATGCAAATCCCATGAAAACTTGTAAATAGATCCAAATTTTACTAGACTAAATAATATGGATACTCTAGCTAACTCCAAAAATACTACATAAGGATCTTAAAATTCATGTGCACTGGGACTTAGCTCATGCAATGGATTACTTTGCTTCTCCTCATACCATGAATGGAAACTTTCATCTGAGCTTTGTGACAAGACTCTTGATGAAAATGACAAAGAAACCGACTATCGGATCAAGTTTGTACCAATACTTTTTTCAAGGTCAAAGTTAGCTAATGGAGAAGGACTTTGATTACAGACATCATCCAACACATCAGCTATTGGATTGTGAAAAACTTGAAAAAAAAATTGCAACCCATTTTCTATTGGTTCCAATGAGATTGCATGGTTTTCTAGAGGCTGCTCATTTGAAGATATGCTATGCAAAATTCCCTTCAAAAATTGAAATGATTCAAAACATAATGGTACAGAATCATCTTGCATCATTTGATCATATGTTACAGCTTCCGAGTCTTCATCTACAACCTGACATTCAATGGAATTCAGAGGCTGCAAATCTATATATGGGAAATCTTGAACAAGGATTAAATTGCCCTCTAGATGGTCAAGATCAAAACTTATCGACAGTTAATTTTTTATTGCATGAAAGTTGTTTCTGATGAACTGAAATGAAGTAAAACAAAGAGGCAAAGATCCTTCACTTACTTCAAAATTTGTTGCACTTTCCTCCTCACTTCCGATGATATGCATCGGCTGATCACCGAGCTGCTGAAAGTGAATTTCCTCCTTCCACGAACCACATGTTGATTTGTCTACAAGACTAGCTTCTATTTGGAGAACATAATCATCATCATATTGATCAAACTTAGGCAAATCATCAGTATAAAACACATCATCAAGCATACATGTCAGATCAATAGATCTCTCTTTCGCAAGCTGATCTATAAAATAATCATTATCAGATCTATGACAACTGGGATAAGAAAGGAAGTGTTTTGGATCAACCACTTGTTTTTCTTCAATTAGCGAGCCATGGTCTTAAACATCATACTCATTCCTTGTGGATATCTTTTGCATCATCTCTTCCACTATACTTACCAAAATTTCAAGATTTACCTGTAAAAATGTGAATCCCTTCGGATCTATGTTCTTCATCTCTTCTTCCTTAAACTTTTCCCTTATGATCAGCAAATTAGCCTCTACATCTACTGCATTGTTTTGCATCTCTTCAAGTGTTGGAAGGTTCCTTTCCCTCAGCTGAAACTCCATTTCTGGATCAAAGGCTTCCACGTAGTGTAAGAGAGCGGATTCAGGAGGAGGCCTTATATTAGCATGCATCGAAAAATAGACTTGGTTAAACCTGGTAGAAAATTGTTTTACTGTCTCCCCTGGCAGTCTTTTCAGCTAGTTATACTCTTCTAGAATCAAGAAAGGGTTTTGTTTGACCACCCACTTGTCGAGGAAAATTTTGATGAACTGTTGGAAATCTAAGATGCTCGCATCAGGCAAGGTTTGAACCAACTCTTGACTTTGCCTTACAAATAAAGAGAAAAAAGCCTAATATTGTCCTCCTCTTCATCAACTTCAAAAAAGTTAAGAAAAGACACAAAATTCAGTACATGTCTCTCAACAGTGATGTTGTCACATTCACCAACAAATATTGGTAGATATAAGTAATGATTTTTAGGGAAAGCATGGGATATAGGAGGTAAAATCAGAGACTTGTATCTATCTGGAATTTTACAACGTATAGGAGTATATACAAAAGTTGTAGAATTATTCTTGATCTCTTGAGGCTCATCAGTTTGAAGACAGTCATCATAAGATTCCAAAGAAGGTTCTTGATCGAGATCAAAGGCATGCAAATATTTTGTATTCGCAATATTCAAAGGGAAGGAATCAGATGCAGGTCTAGGATATTTTCTCAAATACAATATACTTTGTAAAGCCTTCTTGACATTCTTAGGAAAAGAGAAGAAATAATTTATAACAAAGAATGTAATGTCTTGGATGAAATTCCAACTTGAATACATGATCTTTCCATATTGTCCTTTCATGTTTTTGTTGGTCGGGTTCATCCTCCAATGGAGTCCTTGGATCTGATCTCGAAATTGATTTGGAGTCGCTAGGTGAATGATTTCAGCCTTTCAGTGTCTGATCGTTGTCCACCATCAAAAATCAGATATAGATATGAACTTAATACATTTTTTTGAGCAACATAAAACTTGAATCCCTAGTATGGTCGCCACTATGTTATCACCTAGATTGAACCTCAGGGTGAAGAAAGAAAATGCTAGGGTAACCACAAACCACGCTTAGCAAAGTAGCTAGCCCTACTAGGCGGGGAGAGGGATCTCTCTGTAAGGATCTTAGCTAATATGACTAGATGAGGTAAAGGATTTTAGGCTAGGTATAGTAGCACGAAGTTTTGATTGGATTTTGAAGGGGTTTTACCGGATTAGGAGGAGCTGGACAGTTTAGGTCTAAGGAATTAGGCCAAAATTGCAGGGTGTTCAATGGGGCAAGGTAGGAATTGGATTTAGCACTCAAGGACTTATGGGATGAGATGTTTTAGACTGGTGAGAAGATAAAAATGGTGTGTGAAAACCATGGATCCGTCCTAGACTGTAGAAAACATGAAATGGTGAATGGTTTCCCAAGGCAGAGCACTGATGTAGTGAATTCAGCCTATCAACTTGAAAACATTCAACTAGAAGAAATGAAATGATTAAGAAGCATACAAAACACATTAACAAATGATCACATAAGAATAAACTGTACTAAAACTCCATACCACATGGATCCCATAAAAATAGTTGCAACTCTTATTAATCTCCTGCCAAACTTACAAAAGGTGTACAATCAAGGTCTAAGCATCCAGATGAGTCCAACTCTCAACAAAGAGAAATAAGAAGAAGATATAGACAAGTATTCAACCTCCTCCCATCCTTAGGGGTTGAATCCCTAATATGAGGAGCTAATCTAACTAATACTGAACAAGAAACAAGAATATAGGCATCATTAACAACTTGCCTCTAAAAGTGAAAAAACTGAAACATTTGAGCTCAAACTAACTCCTAAAGTAATGAATCTACCCTATATTACTATTTATCTATCATAATTACATGCCAGGTCATAATTTACAATGGTAAATCATCCACCATGAGAGAGAATCCAGGATTACAACCAAAAACTGGAAAAATAGCAACCCTGAGCAAAACTACCAAAAGTGTAGCGCCACTCGCCAAAAGCATAACGCCACTTTCAGGTCCCTTTTGGAGGCCTTCCTAGAATCCAAATTGATCCCATCATAGCTCATTGGAAAGGTCTTCAAATCTAATTTCCACACCACCTGTAATTTCTGCATTTGAAGATCATTTGGTCCCTCAAAACTTGATTCTCCCAAGGCTGCTTCTGTGTGTTCAAAAAGTGGCAAAAAGGTCATTTTTAGGGTGTGTTTTGACCTTTTGGTGGACCAATTTTGCCCCAAAAAATTTGAAACTTTCTAGGGTGCATGTCCTCATCGCTTTGAATCCAAAAATTCAAACCATTTCTTCATTTGGTGCCCCTAGGAAAAGCGCAGAGCCGGTGGCGTTGTGTTTCTAGGCAGTTTTTCTATGTATTAGATTCCAAAATTTGCAAATGACAAAATTTGCTCCAAATTTGCCCAAAATTGGTGAGAAGCACCATCATCAAGTGTTTTGATGAGCCAAGGAAGCTTCAGCAAGCAACCTAAGCCTGTCCTCCTCTTTTTTTCCTTTTAGGGCCCACCTTAGCCTAGCTTTCATCTGTTGAGGTGTCACTGCCTATGTTTTACTCCTCCTCATAGTCTCGGTCCTATGTGTCCATGTTTGCAAGGTTGGAGGTTGTATCAAGGGAATGAGTGAAAGTGTTTTAGGATTCAGGGAATGGTAAATGGCTTTATGGGCTAAAAATGAATGAGGGTGTAGGAAATGAGAGGGAGGGTTTGTTTTGTTTGATGCCCTTGCGGAAGAGGGATAGAGGGATGGAAATGATATGGAATAGGGAAATAGGGATAGGGGAATATAGAGTTGTAGTGATACGTGAAAGGATGAATAGTGAGGATTTATGGTTTTAGGCATCATTAGGGAGATTTTAGGGTTTCATTTTAACATGGAAAATGACGCCTATAAGTTTTATTTGCAAACCAAAACTGAAGTGAGGGATGTCCACTTATTTTTAATGATGGAAGGAGTGAGAAATTTAGAGTTTCCTTGAGGGTTTGAGGGTTTTTAAGCTCTCCTACCAAAAGTGCATTGCCACTACTTAGAAGCGCAGCGCCAGGCCAAAAGCACAGTGCCTGTGTAAATTTGCACTGGTAAAATCTGCCAAAAGCGCAGCGCTACCCTCCAGAAATGCAATGCCACTTAAAGGAAACTTTTGACTATCCTCTTGGTATCCAAATTAGGCATTGGATAGCTCGTTGGAAATCTTGTCAAGTCTACTTTCAGGACATCTTGAATTTTTCAATTTGGAGTTCATTTGCCCTGTCAAAAGCTCAATCTCCTAAGACTGGTCAAAATGTGCAGAATGAGGCTGCCAAAATGCAGAGTGATGCTGCAGTCAACCTGTGAAGGTCTTTCTCAACTCCAAATTGAGCTCATCAAGCAATTCCTTTGGTCAATCCAGCTAGGATAAATATTTATTTTCCCAAGGTCACTCTAGAAGTGCATCAACTCTCCTTAGGCAACTGTATTTTTGACATTTCTCTAAAACCATGACACCTGTGTAAAAATTCAAGGATTTTTTTCTTCCTTGGCCTATTATGGACAAAAACCTCTCTCACTTTTTCTAAATTCTTCCCTGTTTTGTCTAAAACATAGTTTGAAGAAAAATCGGCCCTATCTGTGGCAAATGATTTGTCCCTTGGAATGAATTATTGAAAAATGATGGAGGCATGATCTGTATGAGTTGGAATGGCCTCATACTTGCTGAAATGACCTCCCTTATGTCTCATATACTCAGATGTCTCTAATTTCATATCCAACCCTAGTTCAATGGGAAATTAGGGTTTATTTCTTGTGGAAAATGATGATTTGGACACCCTTGGGAAAAAACAGCTCCCTTTGGCATGCACTTAACCCTTTGAAACTTTACCCTTTCACATGACTATTTCCTTTGAAAAATTGATCTTTTGATTTTCTGGCATCTTTGGAACACTGATTTAACAACTTGGGATTGTGAGATTATTACATTTGAAAGACATAAAATTACATAATGAAATAAGCATTTCTCTTTACAAATCATCTTCACATGGTGAAGGGATGTTAATTGATCACCCTTTCATTGTTGGTCTTATGCAATGGAATGGAACCTTTGCAACCCTAATGACCTAATGAAACCTTGAAAAACCCTAAAGACCTAATGAGACCTTGAAGGACTGAATTTCAAGATGACATAATGACCGCATGACTGATACAAATGGCATGATAAAAATAACTTTATGGATGATGTACAGTCAACAAGAAATGAAACTATGCTAGCAAGTAATCACATTTAGGGAAGAGTGATGTTTTTGTACTAGGACTAACATCAGTGACTAATTTTTTGCATGACCTTATGGAACGATAAAATAATTCTGAATCGGACCCTTAAAATGATATGAAAAGAGGATTTTGTTCACTGATGGCAAGATGCAAATACTGACACTAACACCCTATAGCCTCAAGCCCTTCACAGATGAGGTTATGTGTGATATTTCTCCTCTTGAAGTTTGTGATGTATTATTAGGCCAACCATACTTGTGGAAGCGTCATGTTGTGTATGATTCTAGGCCTCACACTCTTATTATTTCTTAGGAAAATAAGTTATACAGGATACTAGACGTAGCACCCCCTATTACCATCTTTTTGATATTTGTGAAGAAATGCAATAATAATTTTCCAAACCGAAAAATTAGTTTCCTTATGATTCGCCATCAGGGCAAGAAGAAGAATGTGGCCACATCCACAGCCTCTAGACGAGGCTCCTCCGCATGGCAGCAATAGATGAACAAGGTCGTGGAGTTGTACAGGGACATCTTCACCTCACCCACAGGGTTACCCATACACTTTTAGGTCAAGCACTCCATCGATCTAACCCCAGGCGGGTAGCTACCCAATGGACTAATCTACTAATGCTCTGTTCTGGAGAATGATGAAATTAAGAGGAAGATTCAAGAGTTGTTGTAGAAAGGGTACATCATGCAAAATTCAACACCTTGTAGGAGCCTGATTGCATTGGTATAGAAGAAAGATGGAACTTGGAGACTCTATATAGACTATTGAGTGTTGAATAAGATCATTGTTCGGAATAGGTATCCTATCCCACGGATTGATGACCTTCTAGACTAGCTCAAAGGGGACAAATATGTCAGCAAGATTGATTTGAAGTTTGGTTATCGCCATGTGCCAATCGAACCCTCCAATGTGTGGAAGACTGCCTTCAAATCTAAGGAGGGAATTTTCGAATGGTTTTTGATGCCTTCCGGGTTGATGAATACCCTCGTGATCTTCATGAGGTTGATGGATGACATCTTGCAGCCCTTCACCAACTCATTCATGGTAGTGTATTTGGATGACATCTTAGTCTTCAACAAGAGTTGGGAAGAGCACTTTTGGTATGACCTAGGTTCAATATCTAGGGTACATCATTAATGAGTGGGGTGTGCATGTGGACCCATCCAACATACAGATTATTCGGGTTTGGCCAACTCCAACCACTCTAACATATCTCCACAGCTTTCTAGGTATTGCCAATTTCTATAGCAGGTTCATGTTATGATTATCTCATATCACTTGGCCTTTTATTCAAGTCACCAAGGGTGGAGTGAAAGAAAATTTCATTTGGTCTAAATCCTAGTAGAAGGCATTTGTCGAGTTGAAGCATCACCTCTACGCTGCACAATGCTCACATTACCAGACCTGCATCAACCATTTGAAATTGAGACAGACACCTATGACTATGCTATTGGTTTGATTCTTACCTAGCAGGGGAATCCGGTGGAATATCATAGTGAGACACTTTCTAATAAAGTCTGAAAGTATTCCACTTATGACAAAGAGATGTATTCCATTATGGAGGCTTGCCAAAAATGGAAGCATTACATTCTGGGGAAGGAAATGGCCATCCGCACAGACCACCTACCACTACAATTCATACAAACACAAGGGAAGTTATAGAATGATCGCCATCAGAAATGGTCCACATATTTGCAACAGTTCCATTTGAACATCAAATACAAGAAGTGCTACACCAATAGTGTTGCAAACTATCTTAGTCAACCACCCTTTATGGCATTAACCATTGTGCCCAACTCTTGTGGACACAAGACTTCAGGATAGCCATATATCTATAAGAGTGGTCCAAAATTCAACAACGAATACTAGATGCTCCTAGAAGGAAAAAAATTTCCAAATTTTCACCTCCAGGGCGCATTGTTATGCCACCTAGGAAACTCTGTGTTCTTGGAAGCAAGTGTGCCAAGATCCTTTGAAAATGTTGCTCGAGGAAGCCCTCACGCAACAGAGGAACACGATGATGGATAATGTTTCCTAAATCCTTTGGCGGCTACCCACATGCAATGCATCTTCATCCAGCAGCCACTCTGAAGGCACCACTCCCTTTAAGGTACAAGTTAACTTTGACATTCCGATATTTGAAGGCCAGATAGATGCAGACACCTTAGATAGATGGTCAAAGATGTTGGAAGGATATTTTTCAGTTTAAGACTGATGCAGGAGCATCCGGACTTAGCCAGCAATGTGATGCACTTTCACATGTTGTGGCTAGAAAGAGATGAATTTCATTGACCTGAGTGGTCAAAATCAGTTTTAATAGAGAGGGTTGGATCTCTCGAACTAATCTTTATCTCAATTATTGTAATAATTAGGATATTGTATTATTTTTAGACTAAGAGATAAGTCATTAGTATAGGTGTGTAACAGAGTTTGAGAATAGAGATTTAATTGTTAGATTTATTAAAATAGGGGTCGAGTTGTTAATGCAGTTAGGATAGGATTCAATTGATAAAAGAGAAAAAGAATGTAATGATGGAGATTAGATGATTGAGAGTAGAGGGTGTAAGCGAGAGTTTTTAGTGACAGAGATAGGGTTTGAGATTGAACAGAGGTCAGACAAACTATTGTAATCAAGCCGAGAGGGCCAAGACTCTGTAACTTACATTTTGTTGAATAAAGGATTAAGTGTGGTGTTGCATGTTAATCCTGGTACAGAAATTCATTCATATTGGTGTATCGGCATTCAGGACTTATTCACGTATTTTTCTCTGTTTATAACACTTTATTTACAAATCGCAGTCAATTAGTGTTAAAGGTTAATATTGTGGTTAAGCACTAAAACCTTTCCTTAAAGCGCCTTCATTAAAATTATGCATTAAGCACGTGGGTTGTATTTGATAAGAGGGAAGCAGTATCTCGTGCACCTGAAAGGAAGTAAACAGTATTGTTCCAAGTCCACACGATTAACCTTAGCAGTTGACACATAGCCAAGGAAAACCACTTTTCGTGTGCACTCTCGATTTGATATCGACCGTGCAAGAATCTGTGCGAGATTGCACGACAGTTGTTCGATTGGACGAGTCACTTCGACGGTGGAGAGTTGAGATCAACGGCGTGGATTGAAGTGCTCAACCAAGTGGGGAAGTCAAAGTGGGACTAGCTGTGAGGGTCAGATAAATATGGACTCTTAGAAGGAAAACACACGCATAGAATCTATTTGCGCACAACTAATTGGTTATTAAGTTAACCATTAGTCTAATTGAAGACTACCACCTCATTGTTCGACAACCTCCTACATCATTTTGGTATCAGAGCATAGAGATTAAGCTTTCTACCGTAAACATGCCACCAAGGAGAGGAGTTGGCATAGGTCGGGGGAGAATGGGGACATGGATCATGGGACTATCCTCATAATAAAGCAACAAATCAAAGGAATGTGAATGTGGCTAAGGCAAAGGAAGAAAAACCTCAAATTGCAGAAAAGGAAGAATCACCTGAAATAGGAGAATCCTTATTGTTGAAAAGAGTATTTCTTAAGGTAGAGAAACAGGTAGGAGAACCAGCTCAAAGAAAAAGTTTATTCAGAACTACATGCAAGTCCAAGGGAAAATGTTGCAAAGTGATAATTGACAGTGGAAGCACTGATAACCTTGTTTCTACAGAAATGGTGGACAAGATAGGATTAGTGAAAACAGTACACCCTACTCCTTACAAAGTGTCATGTCTGCAAAAAGGACATCAGCTTATTGTGACAGAACAATGCAAGGTAGAGATACGTATTGGTACTTATAAGGATGTGATATTGCGTGATGTAATGTGAATGGATGTATGCCATGTATTGCTGGGAAGACCTTGGTAGTTTGATCGGAAAGCTATTGATGATGGGAGAAGAAATACTTATACTTTTGAGTAGGATGGAAATAAACATACACTTCTACCATTGAAGGATGAAGCAGGCAAAGAAACACCTGGAAATAGTGTTATGCTAATGAGTGGGGAAGAATTGCTGCAAGAAGTCAAGAAGGATGAATAGATGCATTTTTTTGTCATAAGGAGACTTAAGGTAATTTTAACTTCCACAAACTTAGATAATTTACCTGAAGAAATCAAAACTATGTTGAATGATTGTGCTGATATTATTGTGGATGAGTTTCCAAATGCATTACCACCAATCAAGAGTATTAGTCATCATATTGATCTAATACCTGGAGCAAGTTTTCCAAACAAAGTAACGTATAGATTAACTCCTCAAGAGAATGCATAAATTGGAAGACAAGTGCAAGAACTGATGGATAAGGGATTAATCAGAGAGAGTCTTAGTCCATGTGTTGTACCAACAGTACTCAGTCCAAATAAAGGTGGTGAATGGCGTATGTGTACAGATTCCAGAGCGATAAACAAGATTACTATCAGGTATATATTTCCTATACCACCCATGGATGATTTGATAGATTGTTTAAGTGGTTCAAAGTATTTTACTAAGATAGATCTGAAGAGTGGATATCATCAAATAAGGATTAGAGAGGGAGATGAATGGAAGACTGCATTCAAAACAAATAGTGGTTTGTATGAGTGGTTAGTGATGCCTTTTGGACTCACTAATGAACCTAGCACATTCATGAGATTAATGACTGAAGTCTTGAAGGAATATGCATGCAAGTTTTTCATTGTTTATCTTGATGATATTTTAGTTTTCAGTAGAAGCAAAGAAGAACATCTTGAGCATCTTAAGTTGGTTTTAAGAACTATACATAAATAGAATTGTTGATAAATATGAAGTAATGTAGTTTCATGAAAGAATAATTAATCTATTTGGGATTTTTAGTTTCTAAAGAAGGTTTTAAAATGGATCCAGAGAAAGTCCAAGCAATTTGGCATTGGCCTACTCTAAGAAACATA
The DNA here is from genome assembly GCA_000404065.3 of Pinus taeda. Classification (NCBI taxonomy): domain Eukaryota; kingdom Viridiplantae; phylum Streptophyta; class Pinopsida; order Pinales; family Pinaceae; genus Pinus; species Pinus taeda. The sequence continues at coordinate 325,949 of APFE030134621.1, forward strand.
TTTGAGGTGAGAAGCTTTCATGGTCTTGCAAGTTTTTATAGAAAAATTATCAGAGATTTTAGTCAGATTTGTGCACCAATTGTTGAAACAATCAAAGATTCTAATCAACCATTCAAGTGGACAGAAGCTGCACCGAAATTTTAAGTTGCTGAAGAAGAAAATTACAGGGAAACCAGTTTTAGCTTTACCTGATTTTGGGAAAGTTTTCCAAGTTGAAATTGATGCTAGTGGAGTTGCAATTGGAGCAGTTTTGAGTCAAGAATAGAGACCAATAGCCTACTTTATTGAGAAACTAAATGAAGCTAAGAAGAAGTGTTCTTCTTATGATAAAGAATTTTATGCTATTGTGCAAGATTTAAAAAAATGGAGACATTATTTGCTACCAAAGGAGTTTGTATTTTATTCTGACAATTATGCATTACAGTTCATAAACAACCAGCCAAAATTGAACCAGAAACATGCCAAGTGGGTAGAGCTTTTACAAAGTTTTGCTTTTGTGATAAAGCACACAAGTGGTAAGTTGAACAAAGTTGTTGATGCATTGAGCAAAGTAAAATTCATGGTGAAATAATTAAAAGTTGGTGTTGTAGGATTTGAAGAAATGGTTGATATGTATAAAGATGATGCAAAATTCAAAGATATTTATGCATTTGTACAAAATCCAATAGTTTATAATAGAAGTCAGTGGTTAGATTATCTTATATAAGGAGGATTACTATTTAAAGGTAACAAATTGTGAATTCCCAAATGTTCTATGAGGGAAAACATAATCAAGGAGAAACATGGTGGGGGATTATCTGGTCACTTTGGACAAGACAAAACCTTTGCTCAAGTAAATACTTTTTACTATTGGCCAAATATGCAAATTGATGTTAAGATATTTGTTGAGAAGTGCAGGATATGTCAACATGTTAAAGGGAGAAGCCAAAATATAGGATTGACCAACCATTACCAATACTAGACCGACCATGGGATGTAGTTAGTATGGATTTTGTTTTGGGATTACCTAGCACTCAAAGAGGGAATGATTCCATTTATGTTGTGGTAGATAGATTTTCCAAAACGGCACATTTCACTGCATGTAAAAAGACTAGTGACGCAACACATATTGCTAATTTGTTTTTTACATAAGTTGTAAGGTTACATGGATTACCTGTAAGTATAGTGTCTGATAGGGATACAAAGTTTGTTGGGAATTTCTAGAGAACTCTTTGGAAGAAACTAGGTGCCAACCTTAGTTTCAGTTCAGCATATCACCTTCAAATAGATGGAGACACTGAAGTGTTAAACAGAAGCTTGGGAAACGTATTGAGAAGTTTAGTATATAACAATCCTAAGTAGTGGGATTTAGCACTTTCTCAAGCTAAGTTTGCATATAATGATAGTCCAAATCGAAGTACTAGAATGAGTCCATTTCATGTTGTTTTTGGAATGAATCCAAGATATTTGTATGAGCTCAGAAATTTGGGTAAACATGAGACAAGGAGTGCAAAAGCTAAAGAGTTTGCATAGCAGATGCAGAGACTACAAGAAGATGTCAAAGACAGATTGTAGGAAAACAGTGGCAAATACAAACAGAGAGCTGATATGGAGAGGAGAGAAAAGGAATTCCAAGTGGGAGACTAGTGATGGTATACTTGAGAAAATAAAGATCTCCTATTGGGACTTACAATAAACTAAAGTTGAAAAAGATAAGACCATGCAGAATTGTGAGGAAGTTTACAACTAATGATTATGAAATTGAATTGCCATAAGGAATTGGAATATCACCTATTTTCAATGTTGCATATTTGCATCCATACAAAGAGACAGAGACAGAGCTACAGAAGGAACCTACAGAAGATGAAGTTCAAACTTTAAACTGGGAAGAACAAATGCCAAAGATAGTAAAGGAAGAGGTAGAAGCTATTTTGGAGAAAAGAGTATCCAAAAGAACCAGAGGACAGGTTTATTTTCAGTATCTAGTCAAATGGAAGGGATAGCCAGTGGAGGATGCTAGTTGGTTGATAGTAGCAGAGTTTCAGAAGTATGGAGTAAACCTTGAAAGTCTAAGGGATAATTCTTTTCTTCCCTGAGAGTCTGATGCAGGAGCATCCGGACTTAACCAGAAATGTGATGTATGTTCACCTGTTGTGGCTAGCAAGAGATGAATTTCATTGACCTGAGTGGTCAAAATCAGTTTTAGTAGAGAGGGTTGGATCTCTTGAATTAATCTTTATCTCAATTATTGTAATAATTAGAATATTGTATTATTTTTAGACTAAGAGATAAGTTGTTAGTATAGGTGTGTAACAGAGCTTGAGAATAGAGATTTAATTGTTAGATTGATTAAAATAGGGGTTGAGTTGTTAATGCAGTTAGGATATGATTCGATTCATAAAAGAGAAAAAGAATATAATGATGAAGATTAGATGATTGAGAATAGGGGGTGTAAGCAAGAGTTTTGAGTGACAGTGATAGGGTTTGAGATTGAACAGAGGTCAGACAAACTGTTGTAATCGAGCCGAGATGGCCAAGACTTTGTAAGTTACATTTTGTTGAATAAAGGATTAAGTGTGGTGTTGCGTGTTAATCCTGGTATAGAAATTCATTCGTATTGGTGTATTGGTGTTCAGGACTTATTTAGGTATTTTTATCTATTTATAACACTTTATTTATAAATCGTGGTCAATTAGTGTTAAAGGCTAATATTTTGGTTAAGCACTAAAACATTTCCTTAAAGCGCCTTTATTAAAATTATGCATTAAGCACATGGGTTGTATTTGATAAGCGGGAAGTGATATCTCCTGCGCCCGAAAGGAAGTAAACAATATTGTTCCAAGTCCACGCGATTAACCTTAGCGACTGACACGTAGCTGAGGAAAACCACTTTTCTCGTGCGCTCTCAATTTGATATCGACCGTGCAAGAATCCGCACAAGATTGCACGACAGTCATTCGATTAGACGGGCCACTTCGACAGTGGAGATCGTCCGGGAAAGTTGATATGCGAACGACGCGATATCTGTTGGATTTGGAGAGTTGAGATCAACGGCACGGATTGAAGCACTCAACCAAGTGGGGAAGTCAAAGTGGGACCGATGGGGAGGGTCAGATAAAGCAGGACCCTTAGAAGGAAAATACACGCATAGAATCTATTTGCGCATAGCTAATTCGTTATTAAGTTAACCGTTAGTCTAATTGAAGACTACCACCTCATTGTTCATCAACCTTTTGCATCAAAGACTTTTCCAATCGAGAAAATATTACTTTTTCACTCCTTAAAGTCACCCCCATGTCAAGGATTGGTGGGAAACCTACAGTGAATAGAAGGATGAGAGGGAACTTTCACTATTTTTAGCCACATCCACTCGGAATTCTTTTCGAGACACCATCAATGAACAATATTACCCTGTCGAGAGCTATGAAGAAAAATACATAAAGTGGACCACACTTCTGCAAGGAAGGGACCAAAACACATCAGATTTCACAAATATTTTTCATACCCTTCACATGAAGTTGCGTATCAAGGATTCTAAATGGAATTTGGTACTCAAGTACCATGACTGTCTACACAAGTACATCTAGGATGAGATGGATTTCTTGGATGTCTCCTCGCTTGGCACCGCCTATAGATACGCTATCAAGGTCGATCATAAGTTTAAATAGAAGAAGTGAGACTTTGGATTTGTTAATCCGAAGCAAGGGAAAGGCACCCCAAAACCCTAGAACAAAGGACAAAGTTAAGGTGGGGTGACCCAGGACAACCCGTCGAAGCCGCAAGAAAAGAACAACACTATGAAGACAAAGAAGGACATGCGGAATTGGTGTGAGTTCCATAAGAGCCCAACTCATAACAAAAGTGAGTATCGATCCAAGAAATCGCTAGTCGTCGAGTTGAAGGCTTCTAAATCAGATGCATGTTCTGAATCTGAGTCAGAACCTGACAAGGAGAATGACAAAGGGAATAATATTATTGATGTGGAGCCAAGTTCCACCATTTCCAGTACCTAGATCCAAAAGATTGAACATGAAGATCCAAAGGAGGGGGAGCAACTCTTCCACTCACATATGTGGGTGAATGGTTCTCCGTTATAGTTCATTATCGACGACGGAAGCCAAAAGAAATTCATTTCAGTAGAGGTCATGAAGCAGTTGGGCCTACTGACCACACCACACCCACAGTCGTACACCATTGGATGGCTTCACCAAGGGTGAGATCTTTGCGTCAGCTAGCAGTGTCGCCTTCCCTATTACATCAAGCCCTTCATAGAAGAGGTATTGTGTGATGTTGGTTCTCTTGAAGTTTGTGATGTATTATTAGGCCAACCATACTTGTGGAAGCGTCATGCTATGTATGAGTCAAGGCCTTGCATTGTTATTATTTTGTTTGGGAAATAAGTTATACAGGATACGAGAGGTAGCACCTCCTACCGCCATCTCTTTGATCTATGCAAATTAATTCAGGAAGACCATTTCTTAGACTAGGAAATTTGTTTTCCTTATGATTTTCCCTCAAGGCAAGAATAATATTATGGCCACATCCACAGCCTCCAAACAAGGCTCCGCCAGACAACAACACTAGATGGACAAAGTTGCGGAGGAGTACAGGGACATCTTCACCTCACCCACAGGCATACCCCGACACTATCAAGTCAAGCACTCCATCAATTTGACTATAGGCGCACCGCTACCCAACCGAACGATCTATTGGTGCTCTGTTCTAGAGAATGATGAAATTAAGAGGCAGATTCAGGATTTGTTGTAGAAAGGGCACATTAGGCCAAGTTCATCACCTTGTAGGAGCCTAATCATATTGGTACAGAAGAAAGATGACACCTGGAGACTTTGTATTGACTATGAAGCGTTGAATAAGATCACCGTTAGGAATAGGTATCTAATCCCATGGATTGATGACCTTTTGAACCAACTCAAGGGAACCAAATATTTCAGCAAGATTTATTTGAAGTCCGATTATCACCAGGTGCCAATAAAACCCTTCAATGTGTGGAAGACTTCCTTCAAATCCAAGGAGGTCCTTATCGAATGATTGGTCATGTCGGGTTGAAGAATGCCCCCACAACCTTCAAGAAGTTGATGGACGACATCCTGCAGCCTTTCACAACTCATTCATGGTAGTGTATTTGAATGACATCCTGGTCTTCAACAACAGTTGGGAATATCACCTACACCATATTTGAAAGGTCCTCCAAACCCTATGACAACACAAATTGTCTGCCAACTTGGAGAAATTTACTTTTGGTATGAACCAAGTTCAACATATGGGGTACATCATTGATGAGTGGGGTGTGCATGTGGACCAGGCCAAGTTGAAATTTATTTGGGATTGGCCAGCCCCAACCACTCTAATAGAGCTCCACAACTTTTTAGGTCTTACCAATTTCTATTGTAGGTTCTTGTTGGGGTTCTCTCATATCAATGAGACTTTGAGTCAAGTCACCAAGGGTGGAGTGAAAACAAAGTTCATTTGGCCTGAATCCAAATAGAAGGAATTTGGCGAATTGAATCATCACCTCTGCTCTGCATCAATGCTCACATTACCAAACCCACAACAACCATTTGAAATTGAGACAAACACCTCCGACTATGCTATTAGTGCAGTTCTTACCCAGCAAGGGCATCCGGTGGCATATCACAGTGAGACACTTTTAGATACATTTTGAAAATATCCCACTTGTGACAAAGAGATGGTATTCCATTATGCATGCCTACCGACAAAGGAAGCATTACATTATGGGGAAGGAAACAATCATCCACACAGACCACCGACCCCTATAGTTCATACAGACACAAGTGAACTTGTAAAATGATCGCCATCAGAACTAGTCCACATATCTGCAACAGTTCCATTTAAACATCAAGTACAAGAAGGGCAACACCAATAATGTTGCATATTGTCTTAGTAAACCACCTATTATGGCATTAACCATTATGCTCAAATCTTGTGGACACGAAACTTCAGGGCGGTCACATCTTTACAAGAGTGATCCATAATTTGGAAACACATACCAGATGCTCTTGGAAGGCAAGCAAGTTCTAAATTTTCACCTCCAGGCCGCAATATTATGCCACCTGGGGCACCTTTTTGTTCCTACAAGGGAGTCTGCCAAGATGTTTTGGGAGGCACTGATCCAGGTGGATATTGGTGGCCACCCGACTATTCCACTTGGATCACCACCATTGTTTCTTTTAGTTTTTCAGTTTGCTTAATTGTAGCATAGGTACTATTTTTGGTAGTTTTTTGGGTCGTGAACTTTCGTAACCGTTTTGAGGCCCTAAAAGACATTTTTTTGGAAAACGAGAAAACATAAGTGTTTCATTGATGTTTGCAGTCGAAGTTTGTAGTCCTCATATAGATATTTGTTATGAGGTATTGTGCATGTAAAACTAAAATCGTATGCCAAAGTTACAACCCTGAGAAGTTGATGTACCAATTTACTCAAACGGGGCCCATAGTTTTGGCGCTTCTCCTAGGGTTAGGTTTTTGGATGTTTAGGGTTTTCCATTGTTTCTAAATAATAAATAAGACTTCAAGCTTCAATGTAACACAGTTTAGAGGCATGTAGCTGCCACATCTCTTCTCAAAGATAAGCTACCATCGCCTAAGCTAGTTTATTTCCATTATGTTTGTAAGATTATTTCAGTTCTTTGATATTAATGAAATGAAGTGTTATTTATGTTGCATCTCTGTATTTGTGGTTATATTTGTATTTTGTTGCATTCCTATTTAAGCTTGGATCGGTGGTATCAGAGTAAGTATGTTCTTTCTATTTTTTTCTTTGCATGTCCCCAACGAGGTCAAGGTATAAGGAGTTAGGGCTCAAACTGGTTGAATCCTTGTAGACTAGCCTTGCAAACCCTGACAGCTTCCTATGGTGGTAGAAAATAAATATGAGGGAGTAGGAGATCCTCTTAAAATATTTCTCAAAGAAACCCTCCAGCAACAAAGGAACATGATGATGGACAACTTTTCCCAGATCCTTCGGCGGCTGCCCACAGGTGACGCATCTTCTTCCTGCAGCCACTCTAGGAGTGCCACTCCCTTTAAGGTACAAGTTAACTTTAACATCCCCATATTTGAAACTTAGAAAGATGTGGATGTCATAGATAAATGGTTAAATCTACTAAAAGGATATCTCTCAATTCATGACTTTTCCAACCGAGAAAATATTAATTTTTCACTCCTTAAAGTCGCCCCCCACATCAAGGACTGGTGGTAAACCTACTACGAGAAGAGGGACTAGAGTGAACCCTCACTATTCTCAGTTGCACCCCACTTGGAATTCTTTCGAAGATGCCATCAAGGAGTAGTATTACCCTATCGAGAGCTATGAAGATAAATACATAAAGTGGACCACACTGTGGCAGGGAAAGGACCAAGATGCGCTAGAGTTCACTAATATTTTTCATACCCTTCGCACGAAGTTGGGGATTAAGGATTCTAAGTGGCATTTGGTACTCAAGTTCTACGATTGTCTACACAAGTACAACTAGGACAAGATGTAATTCCTGAAAATATCCTCGCCCGGTGTTACCTATCAATATGTTATTAAGGTCAAGCACAAATTTAAATAGAAGAAGTGAGACTTTGGATCTGTGAATCCAAAGCAAGGGAAAGGCACCCCCAAGCCATAGAATAAAGGAAATATCCAAGGCAAGGTGACCTAGGACAAAACACTGAAGCTGTAAGCAAAGAAAAACACCACAAAGATAAAGAAGGACACAGCGAAATGGTGTGAGTTCCATAAGGGCCCCATTCACAACACAAGTGAGTGGCGATCCAAGCAGTCACTGGTAGCTAAGATGAAGGCTTCCAAATCAGATGCATGTTTTGACTCTGAGTCAAAAGCTGACAAGGGGAATGAAAAAGGGAAGAAAATAATTGACGCGGAGCCTAGTGCCACCATTTCCACCACCAAGATTCAGAATAATGAGCCTGAAGATCTACAGGAGGGGGAGCACCTCTTCTGCTCACAGATGTGGGTGGAGAGTTCTCCATTGCAGTTCATTTTAGATAATGGGATCCAAAAGAATCTCAATTCAGTAGAGGTCATGAAGCGACTGGACCTACCGACCATAGCACACCCACAGCCATACACCATCGGGTGGGTTCACCAAAGGCGAGATCTCCACATCAGCTAATAGTGTTGCCTTCCCTTCAGCATCAAGCCCTTCATAGATGAGGTATTGTGTGATGTTGCTCCTCTTGAAGTTTATGAGGTATTATTATGACAACCATACTTGTGGAAGTGACATGTTTTCTATGAGTCTAGGCCCTACACTATTATTATTACCTTGGGAAATAAGTTGTACAGGATATCAGAGGTAGCATTGCCTACCACCATCTCTTTGATTACTACAAAGCAATGCATTAAGTTCATTTCCTAGAATGGGAAATTTGTTTTCCTTATGATTCGCCCTCAAGGCAAGAAGAAAATTGTGGCCATGACCTCCAAACAGGGCTTCTTCTCATGGATGCAGCAGATGGACAAGGTCATGGAGGAGTATAGGGACATATTCACCTCACCCAAAGGGGTACCTCTACATTGTCAAGTTAAGCACTCTATTAATCTAACCCCATGTGCGTTAGTGCCCAATGGACCGATCTATCGACACTCTATTCTGGAAAACGATCAAATCAAGAGGTAGATTCAAGAGTTGTTGTAGAAGGGCACATCAGGCCAAGTTCATCACCCTATGGGAGATCGATCGTGTTGGTATAGAAGAAGAACAAGACTTGAAGACTCTATATTGACTATCAGGCGCTAAGGAAGATCAATATCTAGAATAGGTATCCAATCTCATGGATTAATGACCTTCTAGACCAACTCAAGGGGGGGAATATTTTAGCAAGATTGACTTGAAGTCAGGGTATCACCAAGTACCAATCGAACCCTCCGATGTGCGGAAGACTACCTTCAAATCCAAGGAGGGCCTTTTTGAATGGTTGGTCATGCCTTTCAGGTTGATGAATTCCCCCACAGACTTCATGAGGTTGATCAACAACATCTTGTGACCCTTCATCAACTCATTCGTAGTGGTGTATTTGGATGACATCCTAATATTTAGGCAAATTTGGGAAGAGCACCTCCACCATACTTGACAAGTCCTCCAAACTCTGCAACAACACAAGTTGTGTGCCAATTTAGAGAAATGCACTTTCAGTATCACCCAGGTTCAATATTTGGGGTACATCATTAATGAGCGGGGTGTGCATGTGTACCCAACCAAGATATAAGTCATTAAATATTAGCGAACCCCAACCACTCTAAAGAAGCTCTGCAACTTTATGGGTCTTGCCAATGTTGGGTGTGGACCCTGATTATCTTCTGTATTCAAAGGTCTCAGGTGGATGTATACCCCAGGAAGACTGTACACCCCTCCACACAGGGGGGTGCGGGAAGGACTTGTCCCCCTCGTGAGGGTTATGGGGGTCGATCCCTCTGGCTGGGGGGTCCAGGGACCAGCGGTCCCTTGGCAAGGGTTCGGGGGCAACGCCCCAAAGATAAAAATAGATGTAAAATTGCCTTGTGAAAGTCTAGTAATTTCTAGTTAATCTGGGCCATTCATTAGGCAGATGATCTGTCGGTAGAAGTTAAGTTTAATTTAGGTTTTTTTTCCCTAGAAGGCAACCCCTCACTATATATGAGGGAATTGTATTGTGTCTATGAAGATCTGTATTCTGAGTGAGGAAGAGAGAGGAGATTGAGAGCAAAGAGGGTGTTATAGTGAATCTATTGTAGGTTGTATCTCTTCAGTTTGCTGGATAATATAATAAAAGAAGGACTGGCTATTTCTCTGCGGATGTAGCCCAAATTGGGTGAACCATGTATATCTATGTCTCTCTTGTTTTATGTGTTTATATTTCTGCAATATTTTGTGTTCCATTTCTTTGTAATATATAATTTTCTAACAGCTGGTATCAGAGCCAAGGGTCTATTTGGCTGATAAACTTGTAGGAGATAAGGGTTCCTAGTTTGAGTGGGAGCAATGGCAGAAGATGGTAGGTTTAGGGTCGAAAAATTTAACGGCCAAAACTACCAACTGTGGAAGATGTAGATGGAAGATTATCTGTATCAGAGAGATCTATACCTACCATTGAGCAGAAAGACAAAGAAGCTGACGAGTATGACAGACATAGAATGGAATATTCTTGACAGAAAGGCACTTGGAACAATACGGTTGTGCCTAGCGGCATCGGTAGCATTTAATATTTCAAAGGAAATGACAATAGAGGGTTTAATGTCGACATTACCCTCGACCTCAAATAAGGTATTTCTTATGAAGCGTTTATTTAATATGAAGATGTTAGGAGGTGGATCAGTTGCTAATCATTTAAATGATTTTAATACAGTTACAAGTTAGTTAAGTTCTGTAGGGGTAAATTTTGATGATGAAGTTAGGGCTCTGTTATTTCTATGCTCATTGCCAGAAAGTTGGAATGGTTTTGTTATGGCCATTATTAACTCTGTCTCTGGATCTAGTACTTTAAAGTTTGATGATGTTGTCGGTGCAATCCTTAGCGAGGAAATGCGACGAAAAAGCTCCGGTGAGACATCAGGTAACGCTTTGACTATAGAGACTAAGGGAAGAAAAATGGAAAGAGGAAAGAGCCCAGGATATCACAGTAAGTTAAGAAAAGGAAGATCCAAGTCTAGATCAGGGATAGTGTGCTGGAAATGTGGGAAGAAAGGACACCTGAAGAAAGATTGCAAGTCTCAGAAGGGAAAAGAAGGAGATGCACAACAAGAAACTAATCATGAAGTGAATGTAACAGGTGATGTGTTGGAAGATGCTTTGATTCTTTCACTAGAAAATATTATTGATGCATGGGTGGTAGATTTGGGGGCCTCATTCCATGCCACACCTGATAAGAAACATTTTCATGATTATGTTCAAGGAGATCTTGGACAGGTTCAATTGGGTGATGATAAACCCTGTAAAATCGTTGGAATGGGTATAGTTTTCATAAAACAACAGAATGGAAATCAATGGCTATTGAAGGAGGTAAGCATGTTCCAAATCTGAAGAAAAATCTGATTTCAACAGGGCAGTTGGGAGGTGAAGATTGCGTAACTACTTTCATAGATAAAACCTGGAAGGTCACTAAAGGATCCTTGGTAATAGCGAAAGGAGAAAAGGTTGGTACATTGTACTTATGCAATGGTATTTCTAATTATGTTAATGCTTTAACCTCTACAGAAGAAGATATGGCATTGTGGCATCATAGGCTTGGGCACATGAGTGAGAAGGGGATGCAAATTCTTCACTTAAGAAATTTGTTGCTAGGTTTGAAGCAAGTTGATTTAAAATTCTGTGAGAATTATGTTTATGGAAAAAAGAAGAGAGTCAGATTCCTTAGAGTTGGGAAAGAAAAGAAGAGCGAAAAATTAGAGCTTGTGCATATAGATGTATGGGGACCTGCTCAGGTATCATCTCTTGGTGGCTCTCGTTATTATGTTTACTTTTATTGATGAATGCAACCAGAAAAACTTGGATTTATTGTATTCGAAATAAATCTGATGTATTTGATATTTTCAAGAAATGGAAAGCTTTGGTTGAAAATGAGACAGGAAAAAGGTTGAAGTTGTCTTAGATCAGATAATGGAGGTCAATATTGCAGCAAAGAGTTTGATAGGTACTATTCAGAGAATGGAATTTGTAGAGAGAAGACAGTTCCAGGAACACCACAAAGAAAATGGCGTGTCAGAAAGGATGAACAGGACAATCATGGAGTGTGCAAGGTGCATGAGATTGCATGCAGGATTGCCTTTACAATTTTGGGCAGATGTTGTAGATACTACTGTTTATCTAATAAACAAAGGGCCTTCAAGTTCCTTGGATGGTGGTATTCCAGAGGAGGCATGGACAGGTGAAAAGGTAAACTACTCTTTTTTAAATACTTTTAGTTGTGAAGCCTTTGTCCACATTAATAAAGAAAATAGAACAAATCTTGAGGCATAAATCAAAGAAATGTACCTTTATTGGATATGGTGTTAATGATTTTGGTTATCGCTTTTATGATTATGAAAAACACAAAATCATTCGGAGCAAAGATGTCATATTCAATGAAAAGGTTTTGTATAAGGATCAGCTACAGGAAAAGAATCAGGAAAAAGAAAACAGAGAATACACAGTGCTTGGTGATATCACAGGAAAAGTGATGGCACCTGAAAATCATAATGATCAACAACTAGAACAACAACCACAACAGCAACAAGCACCCCAAACACCTGAAAGTGGTGTTAGAAGATCTACCAGGATAAGTAGACCCCCTGAACGATACTCTCCTTCATTATATTATGTATTGTTGATTGATTATGGTGAACCAGAATGTTATGAAGAAGCAATGTAGGTAGAAACCAGGAAGAAGTGGGAGCAAGCTATGAAAGAAGAGATGGACTCCTTAGCACATAACCAAACTTGGGACTTAGTCAGGTTGCTTGCGGGTAAAACAACATTGCAGAATAAATGGGTTTACAAGTTGAAGGAAGAAGATGGAGGTAGAAAAAGGTATAAAGCTAGACTTGTGGTGAAAGGGTTTGCACAGAAAAAGGGTATAGATTTTGATGAGATATTTTCTCCTAATGTGAAAATGACTTCAATCAGAATTATTCTAAGTCTAGTAGCAGCTGAAGATTTTCATCTTGACCAATTAGATGTGAATACAGCCTTTCTCCATGGGGATTTGGAGGAAGAGATATATATGCAGCAGCCACAAGGATATGAGGTAAAAGGGAAGGAGAAACTAGTGTGCAGGTTGAAG
>APFE030134621.1:338733-364389 GCA_000404065.3 Pinus taeda
AGGTTATACTAGGTGTCACTCTGATCATTGTGTTTATCTCAAAAGGCAAAATGATGGCAGCTATATTATATTGTTATTATATGTAGATGACATGCTTATTGCAGGTTCTAACATGCAGGAAATAAATGTGCTCAAAAGGAAATTGGCAAACTCATATGCAATGAAGGATTTGGGTGCTACAAAACAAATCCTTGGTATGAGAATAACTAGAGACAGGAAGAATCGCAAATTAACATTGTCTCAAAGTGAGTACATAGAAAAGGTGTTGAAAATGTTTAATATGTAGAATGCAAAACCAATTTGTATACCTTTGGCTAGCCATTTCAAATTAAGTAAGGAGGCGTGTCCCAAGACTCAGGAAGAAATGGCTCATATGTCTAAACTTCCATATGCATCAACAATTGGAAGCTTAATGTATGCAATGGTCTGCACAAGGCCTGATATTGCACATGCAGTGGGAGTTGTAAGCAGGTACATGAACAATCTAGGAAATAACATTGGATGGTGGTGAAGTGGATTCTCAGGTATTTGAGACGTACCACAAATCAAGAATTATGCTTTGGTGGTTCAAACATTACTCTACAGGGATATGTTGATGCAGATATGGTAGGTGACAGAGATAACAGGAGGAGTACTACAGGATATGTATTTACTGTAGGTGGAACAACTGTCAGTTGGGTTTAAAAAATCCAAAGTGTTGTTGCACTTTCAACAACAGAAGCAGAGTATGTTGCTGCTACAGAGGCTAGTAAAGAAATGATTTGGTTACAAAGGTTTCTAGATGAATTGGGTAAGAAGTAGGAGTTGGGCAGGTTATACAGTGATAGCCAGAGTGCCATACATCTCACAAAGAACTCTACATTTCATTCCAAGACTAAACATATACAGCTCAAGTACCATTTCATACGGTCAACATTGGAAGATGGACAGTTGAAGCTAGGAAAGATACACACTAGCTAGAATCCTGCAGATATGCTAACAAAAGTTGTAACCAAGGAGAAACTGAGAATTTGCTCAGTTTCAATTGGTCTTCAAGTATGATGAAGAAGATGAGAAATAGCTAGGTCCAAAGTAGAGTCATTGTCTAGAAAATGAAGCAGCAGTGGAGTTTCTATAATCAGTCTCCAAGTGGGAGATTGTTGGGTGTGGAGCCTGATTATCTTCTGTATTCAATGGTGTCAACTGGATGCATACCCCAGGAAGACTGTACACCCCTCCACAAGAGGAGGGTGGGGGGGGCCAAGGGGGACTTGTCCCCCCCCCGCTGGGGTTCAGGGGGGCTGATCCCCCTAGCTGGGGGGTCTGGGGGCCAGCGGTCCCCTGGTGGGGGTTTAGGGGTAGCGCCCCCAAAGCTAAAAATAGATGTAAATTTGCCTTGTAAAAGTCTAGTAATTTCTAGTCAATCTAGGCCGTTCATTAGGCGAATGATCTGACGGTAGAAGTTATGTTTAATTTAGGGTTTTTTTCCCTAGAAGGCAACCCCTCACTATATATGAGGGAATTGTATTATGTTTATGAAGATCTGTATTCTAGGTGAGGAAAAGAGAGGAGATTGAGAGCGAAGAGGGTGTTACAGTGGATCTGTTGTAGGTTGTATCTCTTCAATTTGTTGGATAATATAATAAAAAAAGGATTGGTTGTTTCTCCATGGACGTAGCCCAAAATGGGTGAACCACGTATATATGTGTCTCTCTTGTTTTATGTGTTTTATGTGTTTATATTTCTGCAATATTTTAGGTGTTCCATTGCTTTGTAATATATAATTTTCTAATAGCCAATTTATATCACAGGTTCGTGTTGGGGTTCTCTCATATCACTTGGCCTTTAAGTTAAGTAACCAAGGGTGGACCGAAAGCAAAGTTATTTTTGTTTGAATCCCAATAGAAGGCATTTACTGAGTTGAATCATGACCTCTGCTTTGCACCGGTGATCACATTACCAAACATTCAACAACCATTTGAGGTTGAGACAGATGCCTCTAACTATGTTATTGGTGCAGTTCTTACTCAGCAGGGGCATCTAGTGGCATATCATAGTGAGACACTTTCAGACACAGTTTGAAAGTATCACACCTATGACAAAAAGATGTATTCCATTGTGTAGGCCTACCAACAATGGAAGCATTACATTATGGGGAAGGAAACGATCATCCACACAGACCACTAACCCCTACATTTCATATAGACACAAAGGAAGTTACAGAAGGATCACCATCATAAATGGTCCACATACATACAACAGTTCCATTTGAACATTAAGTACAAGAAGGGAAACACCTTTAATGCTGCAGACTACCTCAGCTGACCGTCGGTCATGGCATTGATCATTATGCTCGGCTCTTGTGGGCATGAGATTTAGGGTGGTCACATGTTTACAACTATCATAGCGCTTAACATATTTTTTAGCATTCTTGAACAAGGAAGGCCAAAAGTAGTCAGCATAGAGAATTTTATATGTTGTTCTTCTATCAGCAAAATGGCCCCAAGGTTCATCATGTGCAACTTTTAAGATATCAAACACTTCTTCCTCTCTTACAAATCTACGAATAATGAAGTCAGGTCCAGTGTAAAAGAGGTCTCCCTGAATCTATGAATATGAGGCACTTTTCTGAATAATATTTCATCTCTCTCAAGCAGATATATGAGGCGGTGTTTTTCCTGTAACTAAGTAATTAGTTATATCAACAAACCAAGGAGAGTTTGTTGACACGGCAAAAAGATGCTCATCAGGAAAAGAATCATCTACATGAATTATTTCATCGAGATCGTTTAATCTAGAAATATAATCATCTACATCATTAGATTTTCCTAGTCTATCGATAATGGTAACATTAAAGTCCTACAGTAAAAGTAACCACCTAGTCACTCTACCACTAGTCAAAGGTTTCTTCATTAATTATTTTATGGCAGAATGGTCTATATGTACAAGCACTTCATAACCTATAATGTAGTGTCTAAATTTACTAATATCAAATATCACAACTAAAAACTATTTCTCAGTCACAGTATAATTCAATTTGGAAGGTGACAAGTTTTTACTAATGAAGTAGATAGTGTAGGATTGTTGATTTTCTCAATAGTGGTATCTGAGGCATCTGAGTAAATATGAAATGGAAGAGACCAATTAGGTCCCCTCAATACTGGTGCATGTACTAGTTTTTCCTTCAGCTCCTCAAAATCTTGTTGGTAGGCTTTAGTCCAAGAGAAATCGCTATCCTTAGCTAAGAGTCGAAAAATAGGGGTAGTTATCCTAGAAAAGTTTTCAGTGAATCTTTGGTAATACCCCACATGTCTTAGGAATCCCCTCACTTCCTTTGTGTTTTTGGTGTAGGAAGACATAAAATAACTTATATTTTGGTTGGTTCTACCTGAATACCTTTGTCAGAGACAAGTTGACCAAGAACTACCCCCGCTTTATACATTGACCTACATTTCTTATCACTCAAAGCGAGGCAAGCTTCTTGGCAACGAAAAAGTACTTTTTCTAAATTTTTGAGGGCTTCTTGGAAAGAATCATCAAATACTGAAAAATTGTCCATGTAAACCTCTACACAGCCAAGATCGGTAAAAATGGCCAATACTTCCCTTTGAAAGGTATCTGGCACATTACAAAGCCCAAAAGGAAGCACTTGATAGGTGAATGTTCCCCATGGATAGGTAAAAGTCATTTTGTCCTGATCCTCGGGTGCAATTTGTATTTGGTTATAACCGCTAAAGCCATCTAAAATGAAAAGTTATTTTTACCGGCAAGGGTATCAAGCACCTGATCTATAAAGGGAAGGGGAAATTAACCCTTGAGATTAGCTTTTTTTAATTCTCTATAGTCAATGCAAATATGTCATCTCCCATCTTTCTTTGGGACTATCACTAGTGGAGAGATCCACTCACTATAAGATATAGGATAGATAAATCCGACATCTAAGAGTTTTTGTAATTCTTTCTTAGCAATATCTCTTAGTGCAGGATTCATATGCCTTTGGGGTTGTTGAACAGGTCAGGCTCCTTCTTGAATGTAAACATGATGAGTGTAGGCTTTAGGAGGGATACTTTTCATGTCCTAATAGCTCCATGCAAAGGCACCAAGATGGTCTCGTAACAAGCTCACAATATTCTCTTGTTGGGATTGGTCCAAGTCTGAACTAATATATAAATATTTGCCTAGACTAATCTCAATAAGAGTGGTCTCTGACTCGAGAATGCTAGTAGATGCAACTAAACTCTGTAGTGGAAATGGATGGGAATCATAGTTTTCCTGAAAACTTGGGCTAAATATATGAGACAGCGATTCAAAATTTGGCATAATGTCCAAGTTGTTCAAGAATCTTGAATCTCACCCTCCTTAGTTGACTCGGTATATTGGTGGATCAAAGAAACAGATCGAGTCTCCTAATCACTACTATCATAGTTTAGCCATAAGGTATCTCGAAGCTCCTGAATGGATCTAACAGGTGGGTACAAGGTTACCCTTTTCCTAGAACATCCATGAGAAATACGCATATTACCATAGCAACATCCTATATAGGCATCTGTTATGGCAAGCCATGGTCATCCCAAAATCAAGGGATGTCCTCCAATAGGATTTTTTGGCTGAAGCACAATGAAATCAACAAGGTATTCCCAAGAATCAATTGAAACAACCACATCATCTAATACACCATCTGGCTCGATTTTGGATTGGTCAGAAATTTCAAGCACAGTAAGGGTAGGACGAATGTGGTCCAACTGAAGTTGTTACATGGTTTTCCTAGTCATAACATTGATTTATTCTCCTAGGTCTATTAATACATTGGAGATAAGGACATCACCTATCTGGAAAAAAACAATTGGGTTTCCAGTATCGGTAAAATTTTTCATTTGAGCACTCCTTGTCATTAACTCAACTGCTCTCCCAACAAACTGGATATTATGAGGCTCTACTCTTTTCTCCCTAGTTTCTTGAGACAGAGATCCTTAATGATTTTAGTACATATGGGGATCTCTTTAATGGCCTGAAGAAAAGGAACCTTTAGACAAAGGTTCCTAAGTTCGGTCACTAGATTAGACTCAGGCATGAAATCATCTTTCCCCATAACCAGCCTCTCTGGAAGTAGACGTTGGTTTGAAGAAGATGGTAAGGGCTCTAAATGTGCAGGAATGGGTCGAATGGTGACATCTCCTTTCAAATGATTAGGAGATTCCTCCTCACTTTTCTCCTTGATGATCACCATGGGTTGTTTTTGTTTTTTATTTTTTAGATTTACTACCCTTCCCCATCTTAATGAAAGGTCATTAATCCCAACTGACATAGTCTGATAAACAGGGAAAGGAAGCATTCCAATAGAATGGATCATTTGCATCGCTTTGTTATTTGGATTTGGTATTGGTTGTGCAAATAGTTGAGGTGGTAAAAAGGGTGGTTGTAATGGTAATGATGGCATGGCATGTGTTTGTTGAGGCAAGGTTGGTGGCATTGTAGACTAGGCCATGGGATAAGGTGCATAAGTAGTGGGATATGCATGTGTTGGTGTAGGGTAGTGATAGTGTGGTGATCCTCTCCACCCTTGTTGCCAAGGTGGAGGTGATTGTCCATATTGAAATTGATGCCCATGCTGCCAAGGCTGAGAGTAATTTGCACTTTGTTAGGAATATGGTGGTGCATTATAACCAGAAAATACAGAGTATGTTTAGGAGTCATACATGTACCTACCTATGGCCATGATTTTCATGCTCCCATAGCATATAATGGCTCAGCTTCTTGATGCTCTCCTTCGAATGAAGCTTTCAATCTTGGTATAGAAGGGCATTCCCCAGTAGGATGGCTTCCTATACATATCACACATTTATTAGCACTTTTAACATCTGCAAGTCATTCACGCAAAAGATGATTTTTCCTACATTTAGGACAATAAATGGAAAAATTTTCTTGCTCTTCTACTAATTTTTGATGAAATTTTAAAGAATCTATTTGTTTGCTAACTGTATTCATAATTTCAATTCTCATATTGTCCATCTTATTTTCCAAACTAGTAATCATAGCATCTATAGATCCAAATCTACTATATTTAGAATTACTTCGAATTCCTCTACCAGATCTAGATTGATTCCATGAAAATTTCCTGCACAAGTCACAAATCTAATCAAAATTCTTTTGAGCAATATCCCCTTGTCCTAGCAAGTTCAAATTATTTCTAGCATCATCAGCAAGTCCTTGCAAGAACAAGGTTCTAATAGTATTTAAACAAATTTGTGTTTTTACTTTTGGAGAACATATACAAATCTTTCTAAGTAATCTTCCAAGGTCTCTTCTTCACCTTGTGCAATAGTGAAAATCTCATCCTACATTTCTCTTGTTTTTCAATATTCCTAATGTTTAGCCAAAAATACTTTCTTCATTTGTTCCCAAGAGGCTATAGTATTTCCTCCTAATCCCATGAACCAATGTAATGTTGAATCCTTGAGAGTTGTAGGAAATAGTTTTAGTTTCTGGGCATTTGAAGAATAATCATTGCTTCTACATAGTATATCAAACTCAAATAAAAAATAATTTGGGTCCTCGTGTACCTTACCATGGAAATGAGGGAGAATGGAGGGTGGAATATTCTTCGTATGAACTACTCCATTCAGATCCACAATGGGAAATCCAAAAGTGGATTGTTCCTCATTTAGTTGATTCTCACCAGTTCCTTCAGCATGATCCTCCATCCTTCTTCTTCCAATAAAACTACTCTCAACATAATGTGAAAGTGGACTATGGTTTAGGATGATCTTTTGGGTTCCAATAGTCTCTTTCCCTCCACCTGGTGGTTGTGAAACTCTTGAACTACTATCTCCAAAGTCTAGGTAAACAGTACCAGCATGGTGAGTCTATGTTTACCTGGACTTTCTTCCTGCAAGAGAAAGCACAATATGAGAAAATTTTCTCAATTTATCACTATGTCTTCAGCCCTTATTTGGCTTCGGACCCCTACCTCTTCTAGTCATACATTTTAAAATAAATCAACCAAAAATAACAATTGAAAAAACTTGTTGAAAAACTCAATCAAATGTTGCAGTAAAAGCCAATACACAAATTAATTCAAATAAAATTCCTTCAAACAATAGAAGCACATTGCATGAAAAAATAAAGTAGACTTACCCCTATTGCAAAAAAATAAAAAACTTTACCAAATTTCTTCCAATCGCCTCCCCGGAAACGATGCCAAAATGTTGGGTACCGGAGTTACAATTCAGTATACTCCTTCAACACTTAATTTTTCAACCCGAGGCTACGTAAGCTTAGAGGCGAAGCACAGGAAATGCCAAAGACTTCTGGTTTAACTTCTATAAATCCTACTTCAAACCTTCTGACTAAATTTTGTAAAATCAACAAGAAATGAAATTCCAAAGAAAACCTTCAGCAAAACAACACCAAGCCACTCTGGGTACTAGATTCAATTCAAGAAAAATATGTTGCAAAGAAATCTTGATAGAAAAATTAAAGCATGCCTTGCAATCAATCTGAAAAGAATATTGGAAAATGAAATATGTTCCTGTGATCAAAACTCCAATGCCTTAAAAAGAATAGAAGGAATGATCTTCTAATATACTTAAAAATTTGTGTCCTTTACTAAAGATATCTCTTTCCTGTACTAGAGCAACTACATGCCTGTACCAAAATGAGTCTCATTCCTACACTAGGGTACTCTGTTATGGTATAGGAATGCTCTGTTCCTGTACTGGAACATTTTGTTCTTGTACTGGAACGCTCTGTTCTTGTATCAGAATGGTTTATTCTTGTACTAAGAACTCATTGTTCTTGTACCAAAACTTCATTGTTCTTGCACTAGAATGCATTGTTCTTGCACTAAGACGGTTCTGTTCAAAATACCCTTCACTCGAATATAAATGTGTTATAGCTGGAAATAAATGAAAACAAAGAGGAAAAACTCAAGCTTGAACTTTAATGAAAACACTCCAAATCCAAAATGCTCAATGAAAATGATTGTAAAAGAATGGAAAGGAAATATTGCAATAACAAAAAAGGAAACACACTTGTGTTGTAAATAAGAGTATCTATCTAAAAGCAAGGATTTAATCCTTTTTAGATCTCGGTCATAAAAATAGATAAACTCTATTTTGAAAGATAAATTCTATAAAAATAATTAATCTCGAAAAGGGACACCATAAATGATCCTTATAATCAATAATGTTCAAATTACATTCATATACAAAATCGTTACAATTTAATCTCTACTTGTAGAGTTGTTATTATATCGCCGAAGTTTGTATTTATGTAAAAGCACATGTCTATTGGAAAGAAAATGATTAAAACTTCAGACTGATAACCTTAACCAATATCTTGGAAAGAACTCAAAAAACATTTCTAAGAAAAAAAAAAAGAGAGAGACAAAACAATGCACTAATTTAAAAAACGGAAAGAAATACTTAAAACTAGAAATGGAAATTAAATCAACCACATAGAGAATCCTCAAATCTGAGATCACACGCAAAACAGCCACAAGGGTTTCATAAAATCTGCAAGTCCAAAAATGGAAATAAAATCACTCTGTTCACACTAACATAACCATATCTAAATAACCTATGAAAGATAGGGAGAGCAAGCTTGGTTGGTTGGGCCATATCCAACCAGCTCGTTTCCCTCTATGAAAATTTTGAAATCAACTATGCAAAGGGAACAATACAGATAATGATATGAACCAAAATATGAAACTGGAATTGGCTCTATGTTTATTCAAAGTGTTATGAAAATATAATTGTAAAATTGTGGATCCATCTCAGAGAGACAGGGTGATACAAGATTACAAAACTACAACAAAAGTGTATCAAAAATTCTTCACGGTATCACTAACGAAGCTTATCCTAGAATCCCTATTTTATACATAAAACTCGGCTCTTGGTTGTGATGAAATTTAACAAGAAAACACATTTGAACAATAACTGACCTCCATATTTAGTCCATCCATAACGCTCTAAGCTATCTTTAGCTCATCCATAACGCTCCAAACCTAATGCAGAAAATGGAACAAACCCTCGACAAGATATTTGTGCAATTCCTTAACAAGTGTAGTGTTGTTGGAGTCAATACGAAATAAATGGGTCGGTTGTCCACCTGGTACAGGAATGATGAGCAGTACAAAAAATGTGAATCTTTCACCAACCGAACTTCGACTTTGATTAATGACATTTACTCACCATGCCTTAATGAAATACAAAAAGATAAGTTACAAAGGAAATTAAGCCTATTCAAACTTTTTAATAACAATTAAACCCTTATAGTCCATATCCAATCAAATAAAAAAAATAGACCAAGAACCATATGTGAAGGTTTTAATTTAGTTGTGAAACAGACGTTTAGGTAGCATAGTTAGGGCAAGGATAAGGATAAAAAAGGATAATTGTGATGACCAACAAGGTGCCAAACAAGTTCTAGGTGGGTGTAAAAGTTTGGTTACATTTGCAGAAGGAGTACCTCGCTGGGCCCCACCGCAAGCTTCACCTGCTCCGATAGTGGTCGTACACCATCACCAAGGCTATAGGGGACAATGCCTTCGAGCTCAACATTCCATTGTTCCTTGGCCTCCACAAAGTATTAAATGTGGACTAGTTGCAACCATACTTTCCCGCATTGTTGGACACATCTAACGTTGTTGAGCAGCTGACACTAATAGAGCTCAACCCAAGTTGCATCAAACAGGCCACAATTAATGGGATCATGGAAACATAGATCTAGAACACTCACCATTAGAGGACCCATCTATATCGAGTTGTTAAAGCAGGCCAACTCCCTTCACCAGGGAAAGTGGTTCACTAAGGACCAGGTTCAACAAAAATTTCCTCACCTCATGGAGGCTCTGCACGCAATGGGGACCATCGATTCCTAAGGGGGGAGGACAGATCCAGGTGGATATTGGTGGCCACCCACCTATTCCTCCTAGACCTCCAATCAATTTCATTAATTTCCTTAATTATAGCAACATTTACTATTTTTAGTAGTTTTTCGGGTCTTGAACTTCCAGAGATGTTTTAACCCCCTAAACGTCATTGTTTTTAGGTCTATAATAGGACCATAGTCATAGGAAAGGTTCTACCACAAATCCTTTAGTACTCAAAGAGATATTTCCAACGAGGTATCGTGGCCGCGAAACGAATATCATATGACCAAGTTATGATCCTGGAAAATTTCGCTGCCCAACTAACCCCGACGGGGCCCACAAACTCTTAGCGTTCCATCTCCTATGGTTAGGGTTTTGGTTGTTTAGGGTTCCCTTCTTTTTTTCAATAATAAAAAGGCCCTTGAGCCTCATTGTAACATAGTTCAAAGGCATGTAGCCACCACATCTCTTCTCATAGATAAGCTACCATTGCCCAAGCTAGTTTATTATGATTCTACTTGTAAGCATCTTTTAGTTCTTTGGTATTAACGAAATGAAGATTTTTTTCTGCTACATCTCTGTTTTTATGTGTATATACGTATCTTGTTGCATTCCTACATAATTATGTATCATTCCAATCTATCAAATTCAAGGTTCCCTCCAGCGCATACTCCAACCTCAATCCATTGAAAGACATTTTCTCACATGGAAAAAAATTGTTTCACTGAATATGAAAATTGAAATCTCTGAAGGAGAAGATCTATAGACTTGTTTCTATTGTGTTTTCCTATTCTAATACCATGTAGAAATTAATAGAAATTTGCTACTACTGATGAATTCAAATTTAAAAACAAGAGATTACAATTTTCCTCTATAATAATGCGGAATTAAAATCACAAATTAGAAACACATGCAACCATAAAAACCACAAGAACACAATGATTTACAGGGAAAACCAACTGGAAAAACCCCTTCGTTTCTTTTCATTAATCAGATGAGAATGAGAAACTATTACAATGTCTTGCATCAATCTTGAAGCACATCCTGCACTGTAAACCTATTCTCATGTTGACTATCCTGCTCTGACAAAAACTTATCCAATTCAAGGCCCCAACTTCCTCCTATTTCCTTGCACAATTCAGGGGAAATCGAGCTCCTAAATAATAGGGGAATTCCCTATTTCCTTGTGCAAATCTCAAGGAATTGATCACCTGCTTAACTGTCAAGCCTGTACACTCAACTAGTATACAATTCATAATAACAATGTGCCTTTTCCTCCACTTCAGCTAGGAAATTCAAATTCCATGCATGCTTTGGCATTTTTTAGCTAATTGGCTAGCTCAACTGAGAGATCATTGAGTTAACAACAGTTCTACTACTCAACTAACCTTCAACAGACTCAATTAATTAATTGAGTTGAGTTAACTGAAAATAACTGAACTGGATTACTTACTTTTAGCAATAACTACATGCACAACTCTACTTCTAGAATATAACTCGAATTTACTGAGTTAACTAGTAGAAAAGGCCATGTCACTGTAGCTAACTACAATCTAAGTCATCCTATTGATGTGGAAAATTTTATTTCTCAATTTGATTAAGGCATAAGTCAAATTGAGCATTTCTTGCTACAATTTCTAACACTTACTTCTACAAGAGGAGGAATGAAGGCTCTACGGCTTCATCTCCCAAATAAACTCGAGATCGGATTCAGGACTCACGGTATGAATAGGCAGAACAGACAGTTAATGGTGTATAGCAGTTGGCTTCCTCTTTATGCTTTCGGGCTTGAAATCCTGGCAATAGGTGGGTTTCTAGTGATCGCACATCTGCAAAGTGGTAAGTGGTTTTGCAGTTTTGAGAGCAATCCCATAGGGCGCACGACATGTGGCATGGTGGCAGTTATGGAAACCGCCCTTCATTGCTTGTTAAAGTTTGGTTGGGTTCGGCGCAACGATATTTCTCCTGGCCGTAGGATTCGGCAACTTGGCTGGACGGTTGGGATGGTCCTCGTTGTTTAGTGGGGCCCATCGGTTGGTACGCGCTTTTTAGTGGGGCACGTTGGGCCATCTCTCCATTTACCGATGGCGCGTCTTGTCCTTTCCTTCCTTTGTGTTCATTGGGAGGTCGGGTATGATCACTGTCGTTGGTAGGCTCCGAGGGGTGTTTTGACCAGTTTGTTGTTGTCTTTCTGGGTTTTTCCTTGAGTTTTGGGCTTTCGAGTGTTAGTGGGAGGGTCCTTGTCCTTGGCAGGATTACCTGTTCTCCTGTGATCTAAAGTGACAGGTTTATGTACACTTTGTAACTTATCTTTTGAATTAATGAAATAGAAGGTTCGACTCTTGCTTCAGCAAAAAAAAAAGAGGAGGAATGAAGGCTAAAAAAATTGTTCCATTTGGATTTCAGGGGGGGACAAAAATACTAAAATTCTCCATCATTTTTCCACAAAAGGGAGGAGATAAAATATTATCTCGGAAATGAAGGATGGTGAGGGTATTCATATATCATCCCTTAATGACCTATAACAAGGGGTTGTTTGATTCTTTGGTAATTTATATTGTGTCAGGGAAGGGGTGGACATAGAATATTAGTTGGGAAACATCCAAGCTTTTCCAAATATGTTCAGTGAAGAAGACAATAATATTATTGGGTGGTCGATCACTTTTCATGAAGTGGTGTCATTTTTAATGTCTTTCGTCAGGGACAAAAGTCTGGGTCGAGACGGGTGGTTTGTGGAATTATTACTTCACTCCATGGACATCATGGAGCTAAACCTACTTATTTTAGTGGAGGAGTTGAGGACCCTCTGAAAAATCTTCGGTGCTTTAAGTTCCACCTTCATAGCATTTATTCCAAAAGTTACAAATGCTACATCTTTCTTAGACTATAGGCATATTTCACTTTGGAATATCGTCTATAAAATTATTTCAAATATTATTGCAACCCGATTGAAAGCCACTCTATCAAAATTTATATTGCCTGAGCCATTTGGTTTCTTGCAATATCGAGAGATTCAAGATACGGTGGCTATTGCACAAGAATGTTTGCATTCCATCAAGGTAAAAATAAGAATGTGTTGTTATTGAAATTAGACTTGATCAAAGCATATGACTGAGTTGATTGGGATTTCTTGCAAATGGTTTTGCATAAGATAGGTCTTTTAGTGATGGTCATTGATTGGACTATGGTGTGCATCACTTTAGTAAATTTCACGCTTTTAATTAATGAAGTACCTTCTTGCTTCTTTAAAGAATCAAGAGGATTAAGGCAAGGATGTTCTCTTTCCCCACTCTTACTTATATTCGGCATTGATGGGTTGAGTAGAAATATCACTGAGGCACACTCTTGTGGATTTTTTTTCGGTGTATTGGATCACAAAAAAATTATTCATTACTCACCTTATATTTTTGAATGATGTTCTTATCCTCGGGGAGCTTTTTGTTATAGAATGGAAAATCCTGCATCAAATTTTTTATTCCTTTAGGTATGCTTCAGGTCTCTATTTGAGTAAGTCAAAAACTTTCTTGATTGTTGTGTCTTCGAATGAGACAATTGTTTTAGAGAATGCAAATTATTTGAGGTTGAGGTTGTTCTCTTGGATAGTGGCTTCAAGTACCTTGGTTTTATTATGAAACCAAATAAATATGGTATAATAGATTGGAGTTGGTTGATTGATTTTTTTTTACATATGTTGTCTATATGGTCACATAAAATGGCTCACTTTGGGGGGTAGGCTGGTACTGGTGTAGTCGGTCCTATAAAGTATCGTGGTTTATTGGATGAATCTTTATATGTTGCCAAAAAATATCATTAAGTAGATAAATACATATATTTCAAAATTTATTTGGGCAGGATCTAAGGATTCCAAAAAGATCCATCTTGTTCAGATGGAGGAAATCTCTTTGTAGAAGGGGGATGGGGATTAAATAATATTAAACAATTTGGATGGGATTTGTGTTATATTCTTTCCATGACTACCCCATGGGTAGGGGGGTCATGGGGGGGCAGCTTTCACCCCTGTCGGGAGGTATATAGGGGGTGGTAGCCCCCCTACATGGGGTCCAGGGTAGCGCCTTGAGAAAAGGTTTTTTGGACCCTATTTTAGGTGGGCGGACCTACCTATGGTTTTGCGCATGGATTTCGCACATGGTTTTGGGCATGATGGTTTTAGGTCCATCGTATTTTGTAGATACGATCAAGGGAACTACAGTTATGTTCTAATCCAGGCTTAATGGATTGGGGTTTATGGAGGCTTCAACATATATATATATATATATATGTATTGTAACATTGAAAGAAATAATAATGAAAAATCAATATGGTAGTTTCAGTTTTGGGATCCAGGGGAAAATCTCTATGTATGTTTGTTTTATGTTTTATGCTCTTGCCATTGTTTATTTTCTGTTTTTCTTTAGAATTCGTTTACAGGTAATTTATGTACAGGGTTAAAACTTACATTTGGTATAATTGTTTCGGCTTCAAGGGGATGCCTTTGCTGCTGATGGGTTTTGCTTGGGCCTATGATAGACCTTGTTCAATGGGAGATCTGTGAGATCGATTCTTGTGGTGAAAGAAGATGGTAAGCAATGGAAAGATAGAGATCGAGAAATTTAATGATCAAAGTTTGAGTTGTGGAAACTCAAGATGGAGGATTTGCTGGTGGATAAATATTAGTGGATCAAGGTAGATCTGGGTACTAAACCAACAACAATGTCAGCTGAAGACTAGGCGAAGTTGGATCGGAAAGAAAAGAGCATAATACGATTGTGTCTCTCAGATTCAGTATTCATGAATCTATCAGGGGAAGCTTCGGTAAAGGCTTTGTGTGAAAAGTTAGGGACTTTGTACCAATCTAAGTCTCTAGTGAATAAATTGTTCCTACGAAAAAAGTTGTATAACCTGAGGATGAAAGATGGAGACATGATGACAGAGCATCTGAACTCCTTTAATACTATGGTAAGCCAATTATTATCTGTTGATATTAAAATTTCAGATGAAGATAAGTGCATCAATTTGTTGTATTCTCTACCAGATTCATGGGATAGTTTGTTGTTGCAATAGGTAGCAATGCAACTACCTTGCAGTTTGATGAAATAGTATCATCCTTGCTGTCGGAGGGGATGAGACGGAAAAATATGGAGGGCCAGAATGGTGATGCCTTGTCTGTACGAGGATGGTCCTAGAATAGAAACAAAAATAAGTCCTCGAGTGGAGATCTAAATCTCCAGGAAAACCTATAAAGGTGTGTTGAAAATGTGGAAAGGAAGGGCACCTCAAAAGGGACTGTAAATCTAAAGCTCCTGAGAAAGGAAAGGGATTTGAGGATTCTCCTTCTACAAAGGCAAAAACCACCTCAAATGAAGGTGGGGAAGTGCACTTGGCTTCTTCTTCAAGTACACATGTAGATCATGAGGCATGGTTGATTGACTCAGGTGCATCCTTTCACTTCACTCCCCATAGAGAGTGGTTTTGCGAGTATGAGAAATATGATGGTGTTGGTGTCTTCTTAGGGGATGACAAGAAGGCTAGAATCGTTGGTCGTGGAAAATTCAAGCTGAATTTGCAACGTGGAAGGATTAGAACAATTTCGGGGGTTTTGCATATTCCTGCATTGGCTAGAAATCCAATTTCTGTAAGCAAGCTGGATGATGCAAGTGTAAAAACAATGTTCGAGAAAGATACATGCAAGATGGTTCGGGGAGCACTGGTGTTGATGCAGGATGTTTGGATTGGAACTCTTTACAGGCTTCAAGGTAGCACTATTATTGATGGTTGTAATAGTTTTGTGGTTCCTGAAAGTGGAGCAGAAAATCTAGTGGTATGTGGAGAAAAGACCATGCTATGGCATCAAAGGCTTGGACATATTGGAGAGAAGGACCTTAGAATACTTCATGGTAATGGTATGATAGAATTTATGTCTAATTGCTCTTTGGATTTTGATTTATGTGAAAATTTTGTATATGGGAAGCATAATTGGGTGAGTTTCCCCTCTGGTGCTAAGAGGGCGAAACATATATTAGAGCTTGTGCACAGCAATGTGTTTGGACATGTGTCTGTTCCATCACTGGGTAAGTCTGTGTACTATGTATCATTTATAGATGAATTCTCAAGGAATACATGGATATATTTCCTCAGGAATAAATGTGAAGTCTTTTGACAGGTTTAAAGAATTTAAGGCTCTCGTGGAAAACCAAACAGAGAAGAAGATTAAGGTGCTGAGGACATATAACAGTGGAGAGTTTTGTAAGAAGGAATTTGAAGAGTTATGTAAGAAGTGTGGTATAGCACAACAGAAGACTGCTCCATGCACACCTCGGCAAAATGGAGTTGCAGAAAGAATGAACATGACGTCGATAGAAAAGGCAAGAACCATGCTCAGTGGTGCCGGATTAGGAGAGGAATTCTAGGTAGAGGTGATGGAGACTACATGTTACCTGGTCAATAGATCACCTTTATCAATATTGGAGGATAAGAGTACACAAGAGGTACGGACTGGTAAGAAACCTTCTCTTTGACATCTAAGGGTATTTGGATGTGATTTATATGTACATGTTCCAAAGGAGAAAAGAACAAATTTAGATAGTAAATCTGAAAGGTGCATCTTTATTGGGTATAAGGATGGTTTAAAAGGTTATAAGCTTTGGAACTCATAAATAAGGAAGGTTGTGTACAACCGAGATGTGGTGTTTAGAGAGGTGAAAGATGTTATTAAACATGAACTCCTACCAAAGGAACCTGGGAAGATAGAGTTTGAGCTAAAGGAGGAAGAATTAGACTCTAAAATAGAAGAGGAATCTGAAGATGAAGAGCCACAGGACCACAGATAAGATTGCAAGGGTCCTTAAAAAGCATAAGATTTCTTCGATATTTAGGCCCCTTAGCACTATTCAGAGCTCTCTAAGATCGGTTAAGGACCCTGTGAACCCCAAAGATGGGAAAGGTGTTTACATCATTCCATGCTCCTGTGAGACTCCATATATTGGTGAAATTGGTCAATCAATAAATCAAAGGATTTATGAGCACGTTGCTGACATAAAGCATGGAAGGTCTAGCTCCTCTGCTTTGGCAGAACAGCGGAAAAGACAATCATCACATTTGCATCGAAGAGGCTAGGGTCATTGCAAGGATTGACCATTTTCATCATCGTAAATTTAGAAAGGCCTTGGAAATTGAAAAAAATCATATTAATTTGAATAAAGACGATGGTTGGAGTATCAACAGATGTTGGATCCCTGCTCTATCTTCCTAGGTTCTCTCTCTTTTTGTCTTTTTTTAAGGTCTGACTTTATTATAAAATTTTAATTAATAGACTTTAATTATAAATTTTTGATTAGAAAGACCTTCCTTTTTATTTTATAATATTTAATTTATTTCTATTTCTTTGTTAATGATAATAATTTTATAATATAAAAATATTATTTTCCTTTTATTGGTGTCTTTACTTTATGTGCCTTGTTTAGATGACCTTCCTTTTGGTTTGGTAAATATTTATTATTAAAATCAATTTTAAGTAATTATTATTATAATAAAATAATGTAAAAAATTATTTATTAAATAAATTTGTATATGATGAAATTTATTTTGCAACAACTTAGTTTGACCTTTTCACCTTTCTTAATCAAAACAAAAGATTATTAAACAAAATAAAAACAAAAAGAAAATTATTATTTATTTTCTTACTATGATAATTTTTTTATTATTAATATTAATAAGACTCTTTGAATCAAAAGTAAGCTTAAATTATCTAAACGGCTAGTTTAACTTTTCTCTATCTAGCATCTAATTAATTTTGATGCATAGATTGATTCCTCATCTTGTCTGGGAGAGAACCACACTAGTTGGTTCGTAACGCGAAAATTTTCTCTATGTGATTTTCACCGGAATTTTTTTTTTTCATAAATGTATATTATATTTTATTATAAGCAATAACATTATTATGAAGTGTAGACTAATTGATTGGAGTCACACCTAGTTTTTGTTAAGTTTTAGATTTAAATTTCATGGAAAGTGTGGAGAATAAAAGTCATTTTTAGGAAAATTAAGCCATCTCAAGGAGCCTTCAAGTTTCACGAACTTTACACACTCTTAACGATAACATCACATTATAAGGAAGTTGTTCTTCCATCTAATCTCTAGTAAATAAGTTAACCTTAACCCTTATATATATATATCATTTTTATCATAGTCAAAATTAAAAACAATTAAACATATGCATTCTATATATACACACACACACACAAAACTAGACTTGTCTCATCTTGGCGTGATATGGGGTCAATTCCAACTGCTACCATTATAATCTTTAGGTGTGTATATTAAATATATGTTCTCTCTCTCTATATATATATAGAAAGAGAGAGGGAGGGGGGGATCAACAACTGGACTTGTTTCATATTTGCGTGATATGACGTTGATTCCAACTACTACCATTATAATCTCTAAGTGCCTATGCATAAGTGAATTGGGGGATTTGAATCTTGAACCTCCTCATACATAATACTTCATTTTCATCATCATTACCAATTAAATTTTTTCCTTTTTTTTTTTTCTTTTTTTTCTATTTTCTTTTTCTTTTCTTTTTCTTTTTTCTTTTTTTTTTTTTTTTTTTTTTTTTTTTTTCGAAGGTGGCAAAACCTATCAAACTCAGGTGTCAAACCAACAGTGAGGACAGCCATCTTTGGCTGCTATCCGCGAATGTCGGTTTGACTCATCACTATTATCAAGGAAAACCACGCCATCTGGAATAACCCGTTGGTGGTCCGTAAGGGAGCAGGCTTCCACTCCTGCCAGATGCCTCTAGGTCTTGGGCAGTTAACATGTTTCCTTACATCCGAGGAAGACGAGCTCTTAGCCAAGCAGAAGCAATTTTACGGCATACTCCAAGGCGAATCATTACCAATTAAATTACTCGATAAAACTAAAATTTTAATATTTATATTTATTTAAATACAATTTAATAAATAAATTATATATTATAATAATACATAGAAAGAACCTTTTTAAATATACGAAGCGAGTACAACAACCTTGTCATCTCCCAAACGATTAGCATAAATATTTTTTTAATAACCTAGCACTAACATAGAAATATACACACTTCTATGTGAAGGCTAACTTTAATTAAGTGGATTATTATTTAATAAAGGTATTCCTAATGCTTACATAAGGTGCGACTTTTTATTTAATATTAAAAGGGTATTCTAAGATGACGTTGAAATTTGGAGCGAATTAATTAAACGCTAATTTAAAGGTAGTGAAACGTAAACTCAGTAGCTTTGCATGTGACCTCTAACTAAATTTTGATTGTAATAAGTAAACTATTATTCCACGGTGAAGAATTTGTAGATGAGTGGAGTCATGAATTAAAAATTAAAAATAATAATAATAATTCGAAGTACAATAAAGTAATGATAGGTTGAGCATGATAGTTTAAAAAGAGACGTGCATTTATTGCAAAGGGGATAAGCAATAAAATCACATGATGAAGGGGTGTAACCAAAAAAGGTATGCCACGTGTATAACATACCATAACATTATAGCTATAAATGTGTATATATATATCGCTTAAATAAATTATTTAAGTTATGAATAAATAAAAAATATAAACGAAACATTGGAAATTAAATATATTATAAAAGAAATTTAAACTTAAGGCAGTATACCAGATTTTCTTTTGGGTTTCAACTTTCAAGCATATAGGTTGGGTTGTTAGGTTTTGTGAAAAGTGTTGTTTACTAAGGTTATAATTTTGCTCAATTTTTTTTTTTTTTTTTTTTTAAATTTGGTTTTTTTTTCTCCAAAAAATATGATTATAGGAGTGTTTGAATCAGTTTTTATGGTGGAAATGGATTCAACACCATTAAAAACCTTTCAGACACCCAAAATCCTGAAGCCTGACAGTTGTAACCCAGATTTCCCAAATTTTCTGCCCGAATTTCCGCTATTTTCCAGGCAAAATTGTGGCCTCATTAGACTACTATTTTGTGAATCACCTCTTTTTCTATCTCAATGTTAGTCATTTGGCTATGGAGATAGTCTTAGTCATTCCATCAAAGTCTCTATGGGCTATTTCTTCTTCTTCTTCTTCTACTTTCTTGTTTGTTATGGCTAATCAATTTGTGTGGGCATTCTTAAGTCCAACTCCAAGGTCTAAGGAGGAGGAAAAGGATTGTCTCTTGACCTTCCAACAAAGAGACATTTTTTTTTCTTATCTTATTCTTCTTCTTCCTTTTTAAGAAAAGAAAAAACCAACAAGATTTCTATTAATAAAAAGTTGTTTACATATTGCATATATGTTGGATATTCACCATTTCTAGTCTATAGCTTATGATCACAAAAAAAATATCACATTCAAACATAGTGTCAAGATATTCATCTTTTCTAGAGTATGCTTATGTTCACAAAAAAGATAAAACAATCCAGATTGGAAATCTATTTCTACATGTAGCTTATCTAGTTTAAACATATTATGTTTCCCTACATCACACAATTTATCACAAGAAGCTAGAGGATAAATAACAATTTTTCCAAATCAGTAGAAGTGGGACTATGCAATATAGATTTGCCCCGTCCCATGGAATTTGTCATTGTAGAAAATAGTATAAATAATCTCCCATGATTGTTTTTTGTAGCCCACCTTAGATAATGCATCAACAACGACATTTTGTTCCTTGTATATATGTGAAAAAGTTAGTCCACAAAAACATCCATTCGACACTTTAATTCTCTTCATTCGACATTTTGTTCCTTGTATATATGTGAAAAAGTTAGTCCACAGAAACATCCATTCGACACTTTAATTCTCTTCATCCAAATTATGAGCAAGGGAGGTTCAAAAGAAGACCACATCATAACCTAGTCAATAACCACTTTTTGAGTCTCAAAGATGTCCATTGACTCGATGGATAACCACTTTACACAATATAGAACCTCCCAAAGGGCAATGGTCTATGTTCGGATATTAGAACACGCTCCACTGTTCTAGCAAAAATGATAATGAGTGTTAGTATTTAAGGTTATATATGTCCCACTCCTGCATATATTATTGCAAGTCGCCCCATCAAAGAACCCCATAGGAAATCTACTTCATATATTCAATTGTTGAATACATCTAAGAGACCCCTTCTCAATCATTGGCCCGATTTCATTGTACTATGTTGCAATCTTTATGCAAATACTCTTGATGCCCATTGGAGAATCGTCAAATATTTTTGCATTCCTACTCCTCCAAATGCCCCAGAAAATGTAAAGAGGATGAGTGTGGTATACCTTATAACTTGAATTCGACTCCTACAAACATGCATCCAATGACGAGGGATTTTAGTTGGTATATATATTAAGATGTTCAAAACACTAATCCAAATGGAGATCGCAAAAGGAAAATTTAGAACTAGGTGAACCACATCCTCAAGATTCGACTTACACATAACACATCTCCCTGGCCCGATGAAACCTCTTCCGCATAAGTTCTCCCATGTTAAAACCTTATTTTTCCATGCTAGCGAACTAAAACATTTTAGTTTAAGGGGAAGGTTCCACTTCCATATTTTTTGAAACCACCTTCGATCCTCAAAAAAATGATGAGCATGAGTGATATACCTATATGCCTCCTTTACTAAGGTCTGACCTTGTATAGAGTTTCCATCCCACGTGAAGATACTATATTTTTCAATTAGTGAGATACCAACCATGGATAGGTTGTATATGTGCCTATCTCAACTTTCAACCAATTCACCAGATAAGTCAATTTCCTATGATCGAATCTAGGCAGTACATATTGTGATGGGATCATGTGAAACAATTCTTTGATTTAAAAAGTAAATACCCAAATTATGGACATATCAGATGAGAGAGGCAGACAAAGAATGTTCCCCAACAAAACCTCTATTGGGATCCACAACAATCTCCACCAAAGAGCTCGATCTAATCTCCCACTGCATATTCCCAATAAGCCAATCTTATACTTTCATCATATTGTTCCAATTGTATGATGTCGAGTATGGGACCCATGCCCCCTTCTTTATCCATGTCATTGTAGGCCATTTTTTCAAGTATTTTTCTTTAATAATCTTCTCACATATGCCATTTCCATTTAAAGTGTGCCATAAACTCTTGACCTACAAATTGTAGGTTTTAACCTCGTACATAAATTACCTACATACAAACTCTAAAAAAACAAAAAATAAACGATGGCAAGAGCATAAAACATAAAACAGATATACACAAAGATTTTCCCCTGGATCCCAAAACTGGGACTACCAGATTGACTTTTCATTATTATTCCTTTCAATATTACAATACATATATATGCATGCTGAAGCATCCATAAACCCTAATCCATTAACCCTGGATTAGAACATAACTGTAGCTCCCTTAACCAGATCTACAAAATACCATGGACATAAAACCATCATGCCCAAAACCATGTGCAAAATCCATGCACAAAACCAGAGGTAGGTCCGCCCACTTAAAATAGGGTTAAAAAAAATTTCTTGGGGCATTGCCCTAGACCCCGTGCAGAGGGGCTACCACCCCCTTGCTTACTCCTTGACAGGGGGCTTTGCCACCCCCCCATGACCCCCCTGTTGCGCCCTGCGTGTGTGGTAGTCGTGGAAAGAATATAACACATACCCAACATTCTCCCACTTGTTGGTTTCTTTCCATAAGGGGCCACAGGAGAGCTTAGTCATTGGTCCAGCGCTGCAATTCCCATTGTTTCTCTACACCAAGAGAACTTCTCAGTGCTTACAAACTTTGTCAA
Organism: Pinus taeda; assembly: GCA_000404065.3. Lineage (NCBI taxonomy): Eukaryota > Viridiplantae > Streptophyta > Pinopsida > Pinales > Pinaceae > Pinus > Pinus taeda. The sequence goes on from APFE030134621.1 coordinate 361,344, forward strand.
TGCATCTGCAGTATTCTTCAAAGTGTCCACCTTTACCAGTAACACCTTTTCATTCTCAACCATATCCCTCACAAAGTGATACAAAACATCAATGTGCTTTGTCTTTGAATGATAAGCAGGGTTCTTTGCCAAGAAAATTTCACTTTGGATGTCACAGTATATCATTATAGCTCGTTGTACTAACCCCATACTTGAACACAATATCTGCAACCAAACTGCTTCCTTGCGTGCATGAGTGGTTGCCATGTATTCTGCCTCTGTAGTTGAAAGTGCCACTACAGACTGTCTCTTGCTCATCCAACTGACTGCACCTCCAAATAGGTTAAACACATACCCATTGGTAGATCTTCTCTGATCCAGATCTCCAGCCTAGTCTGCATCAACAAAGTCACGGATGTCCAAAACTTTATCCAATCCTAGTCTTCCTTGGTAGCACAAACCATAATCACTAGTGCCACTCAAATACTTGAAAACCCACTTCACCGTTGTCCAATGCTCCTCCCCTGGTTTTGACATAAACCTGCTCAATACTCCCACTGCATGTGTAATGTCTGGTCTAGTACAGACCATTGCATACATCAGGCTACTGACTACACTTGTAAATGGAACACGGGACATGTCCTCTTCCTCTTTTTGTGTCTTGGGACATTGTTCAACATATAACTTTACACCTACAGGAATAGGAACCTTCACCAGTTTACTATCCTACGTATTAAACCTCTGTAGTATTGTCTCGACATACTTCCTATGGTTTAACCAGATCTTCCTCTTTGCTCGATCTCATTTAATTTCCATGCCCAAAATATAGTTTGTTGCACCAAGATATTTCATGTCGATTTTGGAGGACAATTAGGTCTTCAAATCTTGGATAATTTCTTTGTCATTTCCAACCAACAACATATCATCCACATACAAGACCAGATAAATAACATTGTCACCAATTAATTTAAAATACACACAGTGATTTGCTCTGCTTCTGATGAAGCCAAGTCCCCGTATAAATGTATCAAATTTCTGATACCACATCTTTGGTGACTGGTTTAACCCATACAAAGACTTTTTTAACTTGCATGCCAGTTCTTTCTTACCCTTCACTGCAAAGCCTTCAGGGTGCTTCATGTAGATCTCTTCTTCCAGATCCCTTTGAAGAAATGTTGTATTCACATCCATTTGTTCTACCTCAAAATAAAAAGCAGCAACAACATATAAAAGTAATCTAATAGAAGCTACCTTGGCAATAGGCAAAAAAATATCACCAAAATCAAGTGCCGACACCTGGGAATATCCTTTTGCTACTAACTAAGCTTTGTATTTCTCCACCTTGCCTTCTACATTCATTTTCTTCTTAAAAACCCATTTGCTGCCAATGGGTTTCCTTCCAACCGACAACTCCACCAGATCCCAAGCCTCATTTTTGTGCAAAGATGCCATTTCATTGACCATGGCCTATTTCTAGAGTTTTCCATCCTTTGAATCTATTACTTCCCTCACAGTTCTAGGATCATCATCAATAATAGATAAAGAAAAATTTGAATAGAAAGTAGATGGACTATACCTTTCTGGCTGCCTTCTTTCTCAAACTAATCTTCTCACAACTGGAGTTGAATAAACAAAAGATGCACTCTAGAAAATTGATCCTTGGGATCATTCTTATTCCTAGGACCTCTTTCCGCCTTAAGGAAGGCTCTAAGATATTAGGACTTGCTATAACCATTCTTATTGAAAACCTTAAGGAGGTGGGTTTTTTCATTTTTGAGGTGATTTTCATGAGAAACTCGTAACGCTTGAGTCGCTAAGGTGTTGATAAAACCGAGCTTTTGAGCAGGGAAATGATGCGAACTCGCATGCAGATATTGCTTCGTGTGAGTTTTCTTCTGAAACACCTGTTGAGAGAAAGAATCGTAATCCCTTTTTGAAATAAGAAAATCGAGAAAAGGAAGGCCACCATCAACTTCACATTCCATAGTGAACTTTATGGAAGTAGATTGGTTGTTAAGATGTTGGGAAAACAACTCCAACTTTTCTTTACCATGAGACCATACATCTTAACATCCAATCTAATTCCATAGTGTTCACTATGGAATGTGAAGTTAACGATAGCCTTCCTTTTCTCGACATTCTTATTTCAAAAAGCGATGACGATTCTTTCTCTCATCAGGTGGCTCAAAAGAAAACCCACACAGAGCAATATTTTCATGCGAGTTCGCATCATTTCCCTGCTCAAAAGCTCGGTGTTCTCAACACCTTATCCACTCAAGTGTTATGAGTTTTCGATGAAAATCACCTCAAAGATGAAAAACCCACCTCCTTAAGGTTTTTAATAAGAATGGTTATAACAGGTCCCAGTGTCTTAGAGCCTTCCTTAAGGCGGAAAGAGGTCCTAGGAATAAGAATGATCCCAAGGATCGGTTTTTTGGAGTGAATCTTTCTTTTATTCAAGGGGCCATAGATAAGATTGCAAGGGTAAAAAAAAAACATAAGATTCCTCTGACATTTAGGTCCCTTAACACTATTCGGAGCTCTCTAATATCGGTTAAGGACCCTGTGAACCCAAAAGATAGGAAATGCGTTTACATCATTCCATGCTCGTATGGGACTCCATATATTGGTGAAACTGGTTGATCAATAAATCAAAGGATTTATGAGCACGCTGATGACATCAAGCATGGACGGTTTTGCTCCTCCGCTTTGGCAGAACATGCGGAAAAGACAAATCATCACATCTACATCGAAGAGGCTAGGGTCATTACAAGGATTGACCATTTTCATCATCACAAATTTAGGGTGGCCTTGGAAATTGAAAAAAGGCCTATTAATCTGAATAGAGACGATGGTTGGAGTATCAGCAGGTGTTGGATCCCTACTCTATCTTCCTAAGTTCTCTCTTCTTTCTTTTTCTAGGTCTAACTTTATTATAAACTTTTAATTTATAGACTTTATTATTAATTTTGATTAGAATACCTTCTTTTTTATTTGATAATATTTTAATTTATTTTCTTCTTTCTTTGTTAATGATAATATTTATAATAATAAAATATTATTGTCT